>JANIJG010000450.1:0-35225 GCA_024611175.1 Megaceryle torquata | reverse complement strand
TGCTTCTGTGGGGTTGTGTGGTGTGGTTGTGGCGGGGGGGGGGGGGGAGGGGGGGGGGGGGCTAGATGAGTAGATTGGATTAGATATCTAAATTTGAACATGGCTGAAAGTGTGTTGTGAAATCTTATTCAGAATATATGGACTATAGCCTATTATGAACATAACATAAAGCAGAACATAATATCAATTGACTAAGGAGATTTGGAAGTTAAGTGATTTTTTAATGACAGCGCAATCAGGAGCAGCAATCAAAATCAGTAAGATCATGTTAAAAAAACCCACCAGCTATGGATGTGGACTTAAAATAACATTAATTTTGGTAAATAGAAAATGCTAGGAAGGCAGTTGTGCTCTTGAGAAGAGCCAAGCAAGTTGCCATGCTTTCTTTATGCCCATCTCCTCTACCAATAGAGGAAGAAATGCTGACACAGAAGTGTCTTGTGGACCTTAGCATACTAGAGAAGAAAAAAATTCTAAAAATAAAATCTGTTTCGTTACATAAGTTACAAAGAAATAGAAACACAACAGTTAATTTTTTTTTTCAAAATTGTATCTTAACCTTATGGTATCAAATCAATCCTTTACGTCTCTAGTTATAATAAATCCTATTTTATATTAACAAATAAGGCTTTTTGATTCAGATTGTTTTCCTAATTATTATAAAAATTGTGGGATTCTTTATCCATCTTTAATATAAAATTCTGCAGTATTATGAGTATGTGACAGTACCACTGACAGTACCACTCTAGCTTTATTAGAGAAAAGCTATAACATACTGAAATTGATGACATATTTCAGAAGACTACTTATCCCCAAACAAGTTTGGCTACAGTTCAGGTTTTTGCTTTTGAAAATATGTCTTGGGATATGCAAAGGCCTTGGTCACACTTTCATCTGTCACCGAAGGACAACAGCATAGCGATATTTAACACAATTTAGTGAAAGCATCATCAGACTTTTTTGAAAGATTTCTCCTCTTGGTACAGTTCTAGATTTAATTTACATATTTTATCTTCATAAGATCGGATGAATGGAAGGATGGAACCACAGTAGCCCACCAGGTATCCTTCATGAGCTATCCAGGGAGATATCTATTACATTCTCATTTCCATCTCGGAATAACAGATTTTATCCTTTTGACATCTTCATGTGAATGTCAGGAAAGAAAAGACCACTACTGACAGATAAATTATAATATTTTTCTATCTACCTCCAATGGCTACTCATGTGCCTCCTAAAATCATGTGCACAGTCCTGGCAGAATGCCAGGTGTTTCTGTTCTGTTACATTACATTGCAGTGATGGCAAAAAGCCAAGGAATCAGCCGTTTTAGTTTCCACGAGAAAAAAATTCTTCCTAGAGAGTTCGGATGTGATGGGATTTTAATGTGATCCAGGACGTTTCTTAGGTCAGCAAGTCTCTTCCAGGTGGTGAAAGGAAGTGTTATGAAGAGGATGGCCTCAAAACCTGGCATTTGGGGCATTTTTCGAGGCAATTCTACCCCCACTCCTGGCGTGTTGTCCTTCAGTGCATGCAAGGAAATTGTATTCAGTTAAGAATATCTGTATCTGAGGACTTCATAGAGTTGTGACAAATGCAGTTGATTATTGCTTTGCTCAGGCTTTGCTTGCTCTGTTTTTCAAGTGCAGCCCAGCTGCTGGAAAATGGTGTATCAATTCTTGCTGTAAGCCACAACTCCTAGTACCAAGGCACTACTTCAGCCTTTTCTGGAAACATGAGTTCCCCCAGGCTGAAACCACAGATGCTGTACAGCAGCATTTGATTAATTTTACTTTTGTATTTTAAGCAGTTTCTGTTAACATCCAAATTATTCTCTGCTTCCTGCAATGCTCCCTAAGATAAGAGAGGTTCAGGAATGTACATTTGTGGTAATGAAACCATCATGAAAGTTGCAATGTCAGAAATATATGGTTCTTCACTTTTTTTTCCCTCTCTCCTTTTTTTTCACCCTCATGCCAGCTACTTGTCTATTTATAGAAATACACCATTTACTTCAGAGGCAGTGACATGGAGACGTAGATATTTAGAGGAAGTTCATTTGCTTGACAAAAACATCCATTACCTTTATCACCAGTGGAAACCAAAAAAGAATCAATTACAATACTTCATTTGGGAATGACTAATTGAATTGTGAAATGTACTGACACTCTGAAGTCACTGTGGTAAGCTAAATACCAACACTCATAAAAGTCAGGAAATGTTGTAGGTAAGATGCTGATTCACATGATTTGAGACTAGAATGCATTTTCAGCTTGTGCTGTTGCTCTAAGCTTGTCTAATTTCCAAAAAGTCTTATTAATCAAGGGTCAGGGAATTAGCTGAGAAGAGAGAACTGCAGAGGATTTGCACCTGCTTGGTTCAACTATGAAATTAGCTCTGAGTGCAAAATACACCACATCCAGTCCTACATTCACAGACCAGCTGTCAGCTCCTTATTCAATCATAGAAACACTTAAATAAGTAATTTGACTGGCTTTAGTGGTGCATCTATCATAGGTACTCTATTCTTCTCCTTCACATGTGCTAGCACCTTCAAATCCTGCAAGTGGTAGAACGTAGGCAAAGGTGTTGCTGGATGACCACACTGGGGATGTGCTCTGACTCTTCATGCTGCAGGTGTTCAACTGTGCCATATACTGAATAGCTCCACTGAACATCCGTCGGGACTGGAACTTCATAATCTGTGCTGTTAAATTGTTAGGAAGATCCTTGCATGTCTTTAGCTGGGGCCAACCTTCCTATCACAAATGCCTCAAAATAGTTCAGAAAATACCACAGGGTAAATACCATTTCCAGTAGGCACTTTGGGTGAATGGCCTCCATTTGGGCATTCACACTGAGTACAATGTTCTTGATGCAGGTTTTACTGTGTCATTTGACCTCGGGGCCAGAGAACAATATGGCCCATATTTAATTTACTGGTGCAGACATTGTTTCTGTGTTGCAACAAATAAGTGTTCAACACAAAATACTGGAACTCAGGAAGTCCAGCCCAAGAAACTGAAATTTCTGCAAAATTAATCAAATAATATGTTGATACTATTAATTTAATTCAGATATAAAAAGCTTCACAGGGATATAATATTATTATGCTTACTTAGCAACAAGCATGTGGTTCATTACTGAAGGAGACTTGCATGCGCTCAGGGGATCCTCTTTTTCACATTCCCCTTGAGCTCCAGGAAGGAAGAAGGGGTGACCTTCCTGCCCTGGTGGAATCCACCCTACAGACACATCCAAATTAAAAGGCAGCTTTTATTTCTAGGCCTTTCTGAAAAGCGTCTGAAGAGGAAAATGCTTTGGTCTTTGCAATGTCCTAGAGGCCTGATCCAAGCACTTCGCAAGCAAAGAGAATTGCTGAGTTTGCTGCAGAAGGTGACATCTCAGTATCATTTAAATAAATGCCATTGTCTCCTTGATCCACTGAAGTTTGGATTTCAGTCTATGATATGGAAGAAATCTACCTCTGTATCTCTCAGCTTTAACTCTTTGAACTAGCAGTAGTTCAGCAGCATACTTCAGTGGTAATGTATTCAATGCTTTTTTTCTTTCCCTGCAAAGGAAATGAAAGCACATTCTACAGGTAAACTTAATTGAAACTTTTACTAATTGAGTTTTCTAATATATTTTATCTAAATGCTAAAAGGGCTGGCCTCGTTTACAAAAATGAAATAAACTATTAGATTCTCTGAATTCTCTCCCCCTAAATTGACTAAGTCTCATTGATAATCTAAGCAATTTGTGATTCATCAGGGTGTCCCTGTTAGAACTGACAGGCTATTTGCTATTGCAGAAAGAAGAAAAAAAAAATCAGGAAACTGATGTGTGGTTATGACCTGTGAGCTGAATAAGAGTAGGTTTGAGGAGTAGAAAGTAAGAGACTGTTTCTACTACTAAGATCAAGGTGGAGATGGAGAGAAGGGAGGAAGAGGAGGAGAGTTTAAAAGGGTAATATGCTGCATATTTTTATTCCATATTTACATTGCTAGATGATTTGATGATGGTCATCCTATGATAAATAGTATTTTAGATACAATCTATCAGCATTGAATAACTGGCACAAGTATGTTTCCTTTTTCAGGCAGGATCATGGTATAATTTTACATACTGAATATTAAATAGCATGTACATGACCCACTGGAGGTCATGATGTTACTGAGTGGGATTTGGCACTAATTTTGTGTCAAATAAGTCTGAAAATAGTAGTGTCCATAACTTAGATGGACAAATAATAGGGAAAGAAACAGCTGAAGTAACTTGCCTATGGGCAGACAACAGCAAGATGGCAGGAGGAGGGATTAAACCTGGTTTTCTGACTTTTAATCCCATCCCCTTCTTGTTCAGTGATAATGGGCAGAAGTATAAAATGAAACAGAAATTGGAACAAACTTCTATATCTCTTCCTTTCTCTCCTCTTTCCCTTTCCTTGCCTTCCTGTTGGATGAAGGTGAAGTTTTTACTTACAAAATTACATTCTACCTGAACTGATACCTTAAACATTATTAAATTAATCTTTGAATCAACCATGATATGATAACATGTTAGGTAATTCATTTTGAGTAGTTATTTTCTGCTTGTCTATAAGATGTAATGTGTTTATTAATGTATGGACAAAACTAAGAGGACAAAATGTAGCTTTAGAAAAATAACATAAAGACTACAGACTTGTTAAATAGAGATGTCAGGTCATTTGTGTATGTGAATGCAGGGAACAAAGCACCTCTGTATTTTAGAAACAGATTTCCACATATGGTTTGGATATTTAAATGTGTGTGTCTTAAAGGTCTTAGCTTTAAAACAGTTGCTTTAAACAGCAAGTTTAGAAAACTTTTATGTCATCCTGAAAATTCATATTTTTTTTACAAGGAAGTTCTCAAGTGTATATAAGAACAATTACACATTTTTTCAGTCATACCACACACAAAAAGATGAAACATGCTCTGATCTCATTCCCAAGGGTTTACAGAGCATATTTTCAGTGCACCTGCTATACAAATAAAAATTGCACTTCAAACTGAAATTTTATCTGACCATGTCCACATTCTGTAGTAAAAGTAGGCTTGCTACTGAAAAGTCAAACAGCAGACCCTGAACAAATGCTAACACAGATCCTCACTTTTCCCATATTTTCAATTAATTAGAGGGTAAGCTTCTTAAATTAACTTAATTTTGCACAAAAAGGCAGTTATGAATATATATGCATTGTGGGAAAAGGAGTCTGGCCACTGAACTGGAAGGAGATGGCCAAGAATGCAAACTGTAATTCCTGCAAACTCCTTTGACAATATTTAGTTATAAGTTTATCACAAGGCAAGAATATTTGCCACAGAAAGTCTGATTTTTTGTGTGTTCTCTTTCTGTAAATTATTATCAATTCACAACACTTCCATTTCCTGAAAAATTACCTTTAGTAAGCTCATCTAGAAATTATACCCACATTGCTGTCAATATATTTCATATTGTCCATGAGTGATGGCAACTGTGCAGAGACCCCCCAACAACTGCTTAGAGCCTTAACAACTGCAAAACAAAGATGTTCTGTACTGGACTAAGCTTACGAGAATGAGTGAAGTGCTGAAGCCAACCACATACTTTGGCATTTTCCAACTCTGGCAAGAAAACCGGTTTTGGTTTTTTGGTTGTTTTTTTTTTCTGTTTGTTTTTTTGTTTGTTTTCTTCTTTTTTGGTAACAAATGGCACTAATGAGAACAACAAATTTCAGTAATTAGGTTAAAAGGCTTAAACAAACAACCTAACTACAACAATGAAAGATGAAGATGGGAATATAGATTATTGTAAGCTTCTTGTCATTGTAGACTGATAATGGTTTATTGGGCTATTTGGCATTATTATAATTTATTTCATCACAAGCTTCATTCCAGAGCTGCACATTTCTCTATCTGCAGTTCAGATTTAGTAGCATATAAGTTGTATAACAGAACTGGAAAAAAATAAACCCGAGAGCTGCTGGATGAATTGATTGAGCAGGAAGTAAATTCCTTATTCAGTCAAAGAACAGCTGTAGTATTTACAGAAAGGGAGCTCAGTCCACACATTAATGTCTCTAAGCTTTTGGAGAACAGTGTCCAAATCCTTCCTCTATCTGTTGCACATTTTGTGCATGACCTTAAACAATTCACTCAAACCTCAGTTTCCCATTAGCTAAAATCTACAGTAAGGCAGAAAAGATCTGTCCTGCAGGAGTGTTGCAAATCTTATATTTGGAGGAATTTAAACATCTTAGGAGCCACTGTAATAGTTTGTAAATTAACCTACTGTCTTCAGATGAAACCTGAAGGATGCTCAGTGGAAAGCCTGCCTTTGCATACAGGCTGGTGTTTTCGATGAGGTATCGGGTTTTCATTTCTGTGGTGACACTTGTTCAATGGTTCTTTACATGTGAAGTTGCTAGACCTTTTCCAAATTGGCCCTGGTTTTGCTGTATAATCTGTCATGGCAAACACGTTTGCAAAGAGATTTCATATTTCGGACAGTTAGTAGAGCAACTAGGAGGTACACTTCCAGTGCAGTGGGGACAACTTCATTTTATTCTTCAGGACAGAGCCTGCTGCAATCATAAAGTCAGCTTTGCTGATAAATTTCTTCAGGAGCAAGTGGAACTTCTTTCCATGCTTTTAAGCTTCCATATCCCTGTAACAGGATGGGTTCAGTGATGCATAAAGGCAAAGGTGGTGCTCAACTGGAAACATGTTGCTTAAAGACCATTGATTGCAATTTGTCTATATTTTAGGTGAGAAAACAGAAGATATATCTCAAACTTTATTTTGTTTTTTTTAATTACTTCAAAGAATCTTCAAAAGGGTTCAATTTACTAAAGCAAAAACAATTTGGAGAACCTGATATAGAGAAGGGATTGGGCAGGAAATTTTGGCTGATAATGGGGTTTTCTTCAGCATATACTTGCTATATACCTAAACCTTCCAGTGATTCACATCCAAGTCTGTAAATTGTTTATCAAAACAAAACAAAACAACAACATAACCCACTCCCCCCCCCAAAAAAAACAAATAAAAATCACCCCCCAAAAACCAAACAAACAAACCCCCCAAAACTAATACCAAAACCAAACCCCAACCTGGTTACATTAAGACATCAGGCAAAAGTCCTCACGATGTTATACAATATGAAGAAATATCTATGCATGTAAAGTGGAGGTATTGGATGTTAAAAAACAGGGGGAAAAAAAGTTTAAAAAGCTAAAAATATTGAGGGAAAATGTTAGCATGATAATATGTTGGGGCTTTTTTAATGTGTATTGAAAGAAAAGTATGTCTTAACATATTAATTTTTCTGATGTTGGAAAGAAATCATCAAATTCTTATTAGAAGACATAAAACAGTTAAAATTCCTAAAATAATTGGATTCCTAAACAAAATGTAGGAGGTGTACTTTTACCATATAAGAACAAAAAAGTTCTTTCTGTCTTGTCATGATCTGAGAAAAATATAAAGCAACTTTAAGTATAATTAAACCCTTATAAGTCAGTGGACACACGTGTTTTGCACACAAATTGCTTTGGGAAGTCTTTAATCCTCATTTTTAACAACTTCTGGAATACCAAGAAAATTCCAGAAGACTGCAAATGAACTTACAATGTGCCAATATTCAAAAAAGTCTGACAAGATGATTGGAGTAACTGTAGGTCAATTAGTCTGACATCTGTTCCAGAAAATATAACAGGAAAGCTGGGAAGAGAATCAGCTGAGAAATAATTAAAGGATAGAAATAAAATTAATTCCAGACAACATGATTTTATGAAAAGCAGATCATGTCAAAGAAATCTCACTTTATTCTTTGATGAAATTGCAAGCATGTTTGAGTAATCTGATTTTTGTAAAATATTTGAATTTAGCAGCACAGGATGTTCTGATTTAAACATTGGCATCATATTAATAAAGCAAATGTTTTATGAATTAAGAACTGGTTAAGTGATAGATCTTAAAAAGAGATTGTCTCCAGGAAATTATCAACAGCTGAACATACTTATAATGGAGTTTCATGGGGATCAGTAGCAGACCTGATACTATTCAGCTACTTCACTGGTTATTTTTGAAAGTAAATAATAAATCACGATAACATTTATATTAAAAACCAGACAAATAAACAAAACAAAACAGACAAACAACAACTTGGTAAAATAAAAAATGAGGATAAGGCAATGAGGTAAGATGATCTGGATCTTTTCATAAACAGGACTCTGAAAAAAAACTAGGGATCAAAGTGAAGGAGCAACCTAATGTGAGGTCTCAGCATGGTAAAAGTGCTGATAATTTGCTCTAATTGTGGCATGCCTGCAAATGCAACTATGTCGTTCTCTGGATTCAGGCTCTTCAGCATTCAATCAGCTCCAGTGTCTCTATGCTGCACTTCTCTACACTTTCTCTTTTCCTGGTTAGTATAAACTGTGACAGCTCAGATGCCTTGGATGCCTCTGCCAGCATGATGAAGTTTTGCCCTTGATCACAGTCACAGTACTTCCACAGGGAGAATGTAATGGTTACTAAATAACCCCTAAATCTATAAGGAAGGAAGTAACAAGAACCAGTGTCTGGAAGTTGAAGACATGCACATTTGAGTTAAAATGTATTATAGTTAGTATATGCACATCACTGGAAGAAATTATCAAGCTAACAGCCCACTTTAGTACTGTCTGTGCCTTTGGAACCATATCGTGTTGTGAAAGATGGTGGCAATTTCCATAAGACCTAGGTGAAAAGCACTGTATAACTTTCTCTTTATTGATTTTAAGATCAGTGACCTGGTAGCAATTTTTTTTACTGCTCAGAGTGATCAGATTGCTAACAATGATTTTAGAGTGGAAGAAGTAGAAATCTCATACTCATGGGCAGAAAAATATAGTATGTACAGAAGAATTTGTAAAACAAAATAAAGTTCGTAATAGAAACTACTAACAAATCAAATCTGAAACCCTGCTCTCAGGCAACAAGCCTAACAGTTTTTTAAAAAGTCCTAGAATGGCCCATGGTTAATGCTTTTCAGATGACAGAAAGGGTATGACCTTGAGAGGTCATCCCCTATCAGAAGTCAAGATCAACTCCACTGAAAGCTGATTAAGAGAAAAATGAAATGCCAGTAATGTTAAGCTCACAGGTATAAAAAATGCCTGTGTTGCAACAACATAAATGGCTTCTAATCCAACTGAACTGCCCCCTAACCCAGGCATCCCTGAGAAATAATAGCAACTTCTCATACAATATGTGAATGGGTGACCCTTTTAGATGAATCCTTAAAATTCTCCAAATGTGCTGTTTTCTCAGAGCCTGCAGACTACAAAACTAGAAGGCACTGCAGTTAAATCTGTGTGTTTGTAAAGTAGTTTGGGTCAAGGTTTACAGAGTGTCCTGACCCTGATTCAGTCCAGCTAGTGTGGAAGTGCTGAAGAGGTTGTATTTCAAGAGCAGAAGAACAATTAAATTAACTACAAGTCACTGAACTTCTCAGCATAAACAAAGCTCCTTGTTCAGGAATATGCTCTTTTAAATTCAGATTTATAGGAGGATTCTGTAGTCATTACCTAAACTTGCCCATAACCCTCCTTCAGCCCACTGCTGAAATAATAAACCTTCCACGTTCCTGTAGAATCACTTCTATCTGACAATTAAGGTCCTTAATTACTTAAAGATCTTTAAATTAAAGGTTATTGATATGGAAAACCACAGTATTTTGCAGTTAAAGAGTGATATTGAAATATTTTCTTGGTAACAAAAGTCCCACCTTCTTCAGCATTTTTTAGTTGGTATATATTTGCACTATATACATCTTCAGTACAATTTTATTTAGGGAACATTGCCGTAAACTGGGCTAACTAGAGGAGCATGCCACAGACAGTGTTCATTGTCCATTGTGAAGTAGTTTGTGATGTGGGTTAATGCTCTCTCATTAATGATTTGAATACAAGAAATATCACTAAAAACTATCATTCTAGACAACATAATGTAAGAATTAAAAGAGTTCTGACACAGCTGCTTTGGGAACTTGTTTCTTGCATTAAGAATGATCTACACAGTCTACTCAAATTCTATCTTACAAACTCTAGCCAAATACCCTGCAATTGCACAAGCTAAAGAAATGTAGGATTTGACCACATTAGATCAATTGAAATAAGCAAGTCATGATCCAAAAATAGTAATATCATATGCCCTTTCTTCTCCCACTTGCTATCCACCATAATGGTGTCAATTGAGATTAATGTATTTGTCTCCATAGGTTTGAATTTTCAAAGACTAAGAATTGAAAATACTTTTATATTTATTGTGAGAACAAATTTTGAAATGAGAAATGTAGGTTATATCATAAAGGCATTTGCACTGGCACAAGGGATTAGGTGAGAAGTCAGGGTAGGGAGAGAGTAAGATTAGCCCATGAACACGAGGGTAGAGTAGCTCAAAGCAGCTGTGAAACCTCACCTGAAGTCTATCTTGTAAGGTTAATCTGCACTGGAGCCCACTGGATCGTGCTTGATCCAGTTTTAAAAATTTTAAAAGACAAGTCTAAAGTGATAGACAGGAGGTAGCAAAAACTCACAGATGCAGTACAAACAGTGAGATGTGTAGGAATTGCCACAGGAACGTCGGATCACTTATCCTTCCATTAAGAGCTATTTATGCACAAAATGAGAATCTAGCTTTAACAGTTAACATGCAGCACGTAATCACTTCTCAAACTCGGCTCACACAGACAACATTGTCATTTTCTCCCAAGAACGAAGGCAGTACAGAAGCAGCTTGTGTCTCTCTAGTGTTTTCATTAATGGACATCACAGGCATTCTGCTTTGGGATAATGTCTACATCTCCTAGTGCCAGTCCTACTAATGGTGTTCAATAAACAACTCTGTTGTGACAGGCTGGAAGCAGTTTGTAATAATCTATAGGCATTACTTGATAAGAAATATTAAGAAGTTTATGTGTTTACTATCTAAATTCCATAGCTCAGGAGGATGGACAGCAGCCGAAATAGCTACCCTGCAGCAACAATGGTGGATTATTTCTGCTTCTCTATGCGCTCAACCAGATTGTCTTCCCCAGGATAATAAACACAGGTGGAGGAGATTAAATTGATAGAGGAGAGGAATTTAAATAGTCTCTCTGAAGGGAGACAAGTTTTTTTTTTGCTCGGGTAAAGCAAAACCTCAAGCCTAATGTATCAAAAGAGACGAATATGCAAATGACCTCATGTAGAAGGTAGAAGCATTCTTTTAAACTTACGTTATGTTAACCCTTTCCCTTGTTACAATGTGTTACTTATGTGGAGATTAAATTACTCTTTGCTTTAAGAAAACTGTTGGCTCATCAATGACAGACCCCAAAGGGAAGACTTTAAGCTGACTCAGGACATGTTCAGTAAATGTATTTCTTAGTCCTCTACAGTGTGGATTCAATTTACCACACTGCTTCTCTTGACATAAGTTACCTAAAATTAATAATTCTGTTTAAACATTACTCATATTTTACTGCAAGCACAAGTTTATAGTGCTGTAAATTTCGGAGGAGTTATTCTGGCAAAAACTCACATATAGATTCAGTTACACAATTGTAGCATATTCTTGTGTCTGAACTAGCTACACTCTCTATCCTCATTTAAACACCTCTATACAACACTTCTTCATTGCACTGAGTTGTAGCTATACTGTGCTGAATACAACACTATATCTTATGTTGTTTTTTTGCTTGCCTGAGGCAAGAATTAACCCTAAATTTTTAACTTGAACCATTAAAAGCCAAAGGTTGAAACTGTATAACAGCTTTTCCTCTATTCCTCTGTCTGCATCACACTTAACTTTATAGAAGTCTTTGAACTAATAGGTTCCCTTTGGTGTAATGCTCAAGTAAAAAGAGAAGGGCTTCAGATGTGAGTTTTCTTACAACTGTGGGCTTCAAAGATCCTGAATGTTTAAACTTTATTAAAAGTTATGCTGCTGATTCACAATATTTATGTAAGCACTGTAGCAAGATCTTGTCATAGAACATTTTCATTTTTGATGGAGGCTTAGGGCTTTGGTTCTCAGATGTAACCATTGTGAAACCAAAAGGTAACTGCCAGCTCAGAAGATGAAGTGGTGGACATCAAGTAAAAGGCCATGGGCCAGCAGAACATGAGAAAAAAAGCATGTTTTGAGAGGAGAGCTGCTGGCCTCTGGGGAATGATACAGTTCAGTGTTTCTGTCACTGCTCCAACTGGCTGACCTACAGTTTGTCTCGAGACCTGGAAACAGATTGTCCACTTATCAGCCCAGAAATGAATGTTTCAGCAACAGAGCATGTGAAATAGAGAAGGAAGTAAGAAATATGCTAATGAGTTTTTTTATAGAATTTTGTGAGTGGAATATAGAAATAATGAGATAATGTTTTGAAAGTGGTAGGACCTGGGAGAGGAAAAAAAGAAATCTTTGACTGGGCTTGGAAAGTGTTAAAGTTAAGAATTTAGAAAGTAGCAATCACTAAAATAAGTAAGTAATGAGGACCACATAAATTTGTGGTCTAAGAGAAAAATGAATAAACTTCCCAGACTTACATCATCAAGTGTACTAACATAAGTGTTATTAATTAATTGATGTGTAATTAAGTGATTAATTGATGGTCTGGTTAGATCTCTTTATTTGGTTAATGCAGAATCTAATTCTAAATCTGAATAAGATGGCCTATGCACTTGGGGAATGTGTAGCCCATGTAGAGGGGTTGCCTCAGTCTGCAGCTGTATAATTACATCAGTTCATGATGTAGCTAAACAAATTAGTTCCTCAGAGGAGGAGTAATTAGCTAGTGAATAGAAGTGGAGCATCAGTTCATGCATTGTGTGCTCAAAGACTGAGAGAACAAGCTTATAGTCTTGCTTTTTTTACACATCATGGGTACATCCTCTTAGGTAGAAATGTGTGGAAGCTCTTTTTCCTCCATTGCCTGAGTCACTGAAAAAAAAAAAGTACAATAATGAAGAAACTTTTCCAACTATCTGAAGAAGTGAAGAACCCAGGAGAAAAGTGTAGAGTCATGAGTGAACAATACTGAAAGATAGAATATGCCAGTTCTGGTGGCACAGGAAGGACTAAATACCAGTTTTCTCAGTGAGTGGGGAGTGCTGCAGTAGATGTTTCATGAAAGTAGGTTGGCCATTGATACATCTTCAGGGCATTGGTCAATAGTAACCTGCAACACTGATCTGCTTAGTAAATGGATCCTGGATAATGCTTTCTTCAGCTTTTTGGGAGCTGCATTAGTGTCTTCAGGTGTTCTCTGTCAATCCATTATCTCCTGAAGTTAAGACAGAATTTGCTCTCCTAAGTGCTGCAGTCACCTCTGCTATGGCTTGGTCTGGTCCCTAGGGAGTCCTAGTTAGAGGACTGAGCATAAACCTGCTTTATATGTGAGTAATGACACAACAGGCCAAGCCATATGTCTAGGACACCAGAACAAGAAGTTGGATTGTGCGTTTGGGACCTTATTCTCCTCTCCTTCTTCCTTTAGAGTAGATACTCAGCTTTAGAGAAAAGGACTCACTAGCTTGGCTTTAAGCAGTCTTTTTCTTCAGGCTTTCTGTAATACCACAATAAATGTAAACGGGAATAAGGAGATGAAAATATTAAAAATTTGAGCACATCCAGAAAAAAAGCAATTCCTGCAGGATGCATAAATACGCATGTGTAAGCAAAGCAAAAGAACTCAAATACTTTCAATGATAAAGGCTTTTTTGCGAAAATACTTCTCATTATTTAAATAACAATTTCTGGTAACTTTTGGGGTAGCAATATATCTTGATTGCTGACCACTCCCTACAATGGAAAGCTAAAGGGGCATCCAGTATAATTTTACTGTAATAAACAGAATCTGAAAAAACAAACTGTAAAGCTGCAGAAGCAGACTGTTTTCCTGAACTGCTTTGCCCTCTGAAATATTTTGATGGCATGACATAAAATATTTGTTGTTTTACATGTCTTTATAACCTTCAGCCTCTCTCTGTCAACACATTACTCTTCAGCTTCATTGTGCTCTTCTCTGGTGCCGTGGGAACATCAAGCAAATGATTCTACTGTTCTCAGCTAGATATTGTTTGTCATTATAATTTCAAGAGGGGCTTTGAAGTATCTACTTAGGCTCTCACAGCTAATAAGAGACAAGGTAGTTGCTATGCTACTTGTTGATTAAATGAAAAACAGACCTGATAACATGTGAAATCTTCCTGAGGGAGGTGTTTCTCTTATGGAGACGAGTACTGATCAGTTAAGACTTGCAAAGTTGTATATCTAAGGTTAAATGCCTAAATGGTCACTTTAAATTCCCAAAGCAATGAGCTGGCTATCTGGAGCTAGAGTGTCAGCTGGTGTAAATCATCACTGTCACTAGCTAATCATTTGGGCATTAGGGCCTTTGAGGAGCAAAAATCAGCTATACTTATACATTGGATGTCAAAGCTATGGATGAAGATAGAAATGCAGATTTTCAGATACATTTATATCTCCATCTAGAAGAATAAACTGGATGCTGTGGGCACCCTTCTCTCCTACGTGTGAGCAGCTGATGTGTTTCCCACATTTACTCCAAGGAATCTAGATTTTAGGTGACACATTACTGTCTGTTGTAACATATGTCTGTCTTTGAATGGGGTTCTACAAAGTGGTCATCAAGATGTATTAGCTACCATACTTATTTCACTCATATGGTGTGTTAACATTCAGTGATTGCCTTAATAACATATACTAGGTGAAGAAGTAACAGCTCACTATCAATGTGTTATTAGACAGTAACAGTGGTCTTTTTCTGAATATACCAGTTCCAAAAGCAAAATACTTAAAATGTTAGAAAAATAGGAAAAATATTCTACTAATTAATGCTTTCTGTTAAGGAGATGAAAGTAGAGAGATTCTCTTAAGGCAGCAGTGTCCACAGACGTAATTTTATACCTTTATTTCAAAATTCTTTTTATTTTCTTTGTATTATAATGTGGGGTTGTTGTTATTTGTTCTTTTTTTGCTTCAAATTGCTTCCTTTTTTTAATAAAAACCAAGCACATCCCTTAACAGTTAGATACAGGGAAATAGATCAGTATTTTCGAGCTCATAAAAGGAAATTATGTGCAGAGATATTTTTTGTTTATTGTTTCAGATTTTCTTCATTGTACTTGGCAATATCCCATCCAATCTATGCACTTAAAAAAAGAAATCTTCTATTTCCAAAATAAACAAAAATTCCAGTTGCATGGTAACCAACCCACATACTAAGCCCTAGATATATTAGATCCAGAGGGCTCAGGACTTTGCCAAAGAATCAAAGTGCTTTTAACTGATTTCATAATAAGATAATAACTGCAACAGGGATTTTAACCACTACACTATACAAAATGATCCAGAAAAGTCTTTACTGTCTCTGAAGTCACAGGAATTACTCCACTGGAGAAGGGGATTCTAGCTCTTCCCAAACAATTTCTCCCTGTACCCTTCTGCCGAGGTGAGTTTGCCTCCATCAGAGAGGGGAAGTCTTGCCAGACAACATGCTCTTTCTGTCAAAGAAACTTTAGTTTAAATACACTTTGAACCTTAGATCCACAAAGCAAGAGGGCCTAAGAATGAAGGGCATGGGGGGAGCCAGGAAGGCCCCTCAATGTTTCCATCCTTCTAATGTTACAGAAGAAAAAAAGACAGACACAGCTGCATGATTTTCCTCTGGGTGTTTTACATTAATCTGATAGTTTCAAAGGTTGTAGTTACTTTGGCTTCCCTGATGATGTGAATCCACTGGAGATACATTTCATGAAGCTGGAAGAAAGTTCTGAAACTGGCATAAATGCCTCACTAAGGAACACAATATAGAGAACTGTGATCAGGAAAATCTTTACTGCTCTCTTGAGAAAGAAGAAAAGAAGATCCTAAGCAAAAAGTCCTTCATGGTTCAGTTTTTAATATGGTTTCATGAGTATCAAGCCAACAAATTTTCTTGTTCATAGCATGTGGTTTCTCCATAATCAACTTAAAAGTTAAGCAACAGTGAGCTGATGTGAAAGTAGTCATTGAGATGTTCTTGATTTTTCTGCCTAACATTGAATACACTTCAGACTATGTTTTTCACCTCAATGTTTCATCCAATTACAGGTTTTGATTCACTTAAATCCTCAACCTTTAATGCTTAGACAACAGCTGGTAGGATACTGGGGTAACAAGAGTAACATCTATGTCAGTGTAGATACTGTGTATTGAAATCATTGTGTGTTCAACAGATGCAGCTGGGAATACCTGCCATAATACAAAATTTCAAATAAGGTAAAGGTCACCATAATTGATGAAATCACGTTTGAGTGGGATCACCTGACTTTCATTGCTAAAGTCTTGAAACTGTTTTGATTCCAAAGTTGTTTCTTTTTGAACAACGGACTCAAAGCATTGTATCTTAGCCATGTTCTCAGCCTGAACACACACACAGTATTCAAAGGGTACATTTCTTCACAAGTGTGTGAATTCCAGAAGGGAATTTTTAATCTTTGGGAAGACTCAGTAGATTGACCCTGGTGAAGCTTTGCTGAAATGAGCCATATTCATTCATGCATGTTGGTTTGTTCTCCACATGCCCATGTTTCTGTGAGCAACACTCAGTCCTCAGATTTGTCACCATTCAGTCTGACATAGAGGCTTGTCAGGTAACTCGTGGTATTTTTCATGGACTCTTTCTCTCTCCTTTCTGTGCCAAGTCCTTTACTCACTGACTCTCTGGATGTAACAGAAAGCATTTCTTTTCACATCTTCAGGTCTGTAAATTTGTCTCTCAATTTAGTTGTCCTCTCTCTCACTAGCTGCAAAAGCATCAACCAGTCATAGTCCCACTAATACAGCTAGGCTTGCCCAATCTGTCTGGACCCAAATCTGGATGACACAAGGGCAATCACCTCCTGCTCTGTGGTTGTCACTGAAGGATCTATCCTACCTGTCATCTCCAGGGTAGACTGACAGACTTCTAAAGATCTAGTTTCAACTGGTTGCCTGACCTGAAAAATAAATGGTTGAAAGGATGAAACACAGACTCTTTCATCTAGGTATGGTACTCTTGGAGCAGATATGCTGCTGGAATGACACAGGATTCAATAGAAGCAGCTGGAGTCTGGTACATAGGATTTTCTGGACTAAAGCCTTGGAGCTTAGTTAATAACTCATTCAAAACAGACTGTCCCATCTTCTAATTGGTTGACAACTTCAGGCCTTTCATGTCCAGTTATTCATACAGGAATCACAACAACTGGAAAAGATCTGTATTTGCTACAGCCTTCATAGTTGGTTTATTCTGTCAAAAGGGATTGAATTAATCTGTCTCTCTGCAGACAAAACACAGGTTGCAAGTGGCTTGTGGGCTGCAGAACTTCTGAAACCATGCATCTGTATCAGTCTGAGTGTCTCCATCTTTGTAAACAGCTAGTGTGATGCTCTGTGTTGCTTTCTTGAGATAATATCAGACCTGAGGTTTGGAAAGCTTACAACCTTCTTTCTGTATTGTCTCTATCATTAAAACAGAGTTGATGATAAAAGAGCATGTGATGCTAGACAAAACTATTCTGTTCTACAAAAGTGTCTATACTCTTAGCAGCTGTGAGTGACCAACCCATTGTAATGGGTAACTGTATCAGATTATAAGGAGTCCTTCTTTCTTATCTTACTTGAGTCTTTGCCTTTCACCATTACATTTCAGAATTACGGTCTGAGATTAACCTCACTTAAAACCAGCAGCCTGTAAGAGATGATAGATAATATGAAGTTAAATGCTTTTCAAACAGATGGCCAAATCTGTAGAAAACCTGCAAAGTATTTGCATCAAAACCAATGCCCTTGTGATGTTCATGTTGACAAGGGATTTAGGGGAATA
Organism: Megaceryle torquata; assembly: GCA_024611175.1. Lineage (NCBI taxonomy): Eukaryota > Metazoa > Chordata > Aves > Coraciiformes > Cerylidae > Megaceryle > Megaceryle torquata. Next base: position 17,327 of record JANIJG010000450.1, on the reverse strand, counting down.
CTGCCTTAGGAAGGATGTGTGTGTGTACAGGGCACCAAGGTGGGGAAAATAACACTCAGGAAAGAAACACTGGTAACTCTCCAAACAAGTGTAGAGAGTCTGACCCTCAAAACAAACAAGCAGAGCTTATAAAAAATTATTATTTGGGGTAAAGTGCTGAAAGGGTCATGAAATTGTTCTAACAGGAAGAAGTCTCCTTTTGTTTGCTTCCTCCTAAATTCAGTTAAACAGGGCTTTGTATAGTCTTTGTAAATAAAAGAGATTGGTGAGACACCTGATTTTATCTCCTCCAAACATATGTCCTCCAAAGTGAAACAAGCTTCAAGACTCATTTGTTCTGCTAACCAGGAAGGTGAAAGGAGGCACTGTAGAAAGTCCATTATAGAAGTGAATTGCAAATAGACAAAATTCTTGAGCATCAAATATAAAAGGATGCATCTGAATTATCCCTGTGGAAAATTCTGGCACTGAGAAATAGAACAGTGAAAAATGAGGAAAGCCACTGAGGCAGTGGGAAGACAGGAAAATGTCTGCAGCTGTATATGAAATTATGTGGAAAAAAAGGGAAGAAGGAAGGTTGTGGTAGTCTAGAAAGGAATTTATGCCAAACAGGCAATATGTCTGTGCAGCAGGGATGATGAGGAAGAGACTAATTTTTTTAAGTATTGTGGAAAGAGAAGCAGCAGGACATTAGGATGGCAAAAAGGGTGAAAGAAATGAAAGGTGACATGAAGGTTGAGAGCCTGAAAAGAGAAAGAAAATGTTACAACCTCTAAAGATCCAATCGTGATTATGCAGCTGTCAGCCCTGCCCCTTTAATTAAGTAATTGATTAATTAAAGTAAAGCACTTAATCTCTCCATTTACATATTATGCCTCCCACTAACCAGCACTGACTGCAGGGCCCTCATCAGAAAGCTCCATCCTATTTGAATTCATGTTGGTTACCAAACATATTACTTTGTAAATAGGAAATGACAACATTGGCTCAGTGCCCCAGTATCGTCGCAGCATTGCCATATGTCAGTATCATGCTAAACATAGTAAGCAAAAGACCCAACAATATAATTATTGAGGACATCTGTCAGCAGCACAAGCTACATCTGGGATTAGTAGCTATAATACTGGAAAAACCTATAAGAAGCAGAGAGGAAAGTCCTTTTGTGTTGCTTGGATTTTCAAGAATAGGACTCAGATACTCAGCTGGTGTAAATTTAAGCCATTCAAAGAATCTAATGAATCCAGCATCAGCTGATACTAGCTAAGAATCTGACACTGAAAATGAGGCCAATGTCATTAACTATAAGATTTAATATTTTCTGTGTAAAGGTAGAATGCCTCAAAACAATCTGAGTTATAACATGAAGTATCATTTATTAGTGGAGTCAGCAGGTATAGACTGTCTTTTATCTCAGATCTGAAAGATTGTGGACAAGTTCAGAAAGCTCCTGAAGATCATTAAGATTTCCCTTTAATGTTCTTCGAGCATGCAGCGCTGCAATTTTATATTTCAGATAAATTGGAGGTAGAAAAATATGATTCTTTGAGCACATTTAACACTCACTAAAAGTTCTTCTCAACAGTTTGTCTTGTAGTCTGTACAGGCAGGCTGTCCAGTGAAACCAGTGACACATTCAGATTATACCTATTTATTAATCTGAGGGCAAGCTCCTGTTGGGAAGCCAAGTAGCTGCATTAGTGAAATGCTGCATTTAAGTTAATATCCCCTTCAGAAATCATATAGCCATGTTTGTGTCATGCATTGCTCCTTCTAACATACCATAGCTCTCAGCAAGACTTAGTATTTCAAATACCAGGTTGCTCTAATATTGGCTATATATCACCTAGGCTAGATGTTATCCACTTTTAAATACATGACAGAAAGACTTCACTCCAAGGGTCTATATAGAAGCCCTGATGGTTTTGAGTCAGATCAGAGCCCTGTGGTTTAAACAGCAAGTATACAACGGTGAGTTCCTTCGCTGCCTTCCACAGAGAAGCCAAAGGTATCGCACCTAAGAAATGATTACAAGCAGATTTTGAGAACAAGAAAAGTTGCTTTCCAAAGAAAGTACCTTGTGATATATTAGATGAGAAGTAAAGGAGAAGAAAGGTTAACGTCCCCTGATAAAAGGTTTTCCTGAATGAGTTGCATAAAACTTTTCACTCATTTACACTGCAGATTAACAAACAAGAGCATCTTTGACCCTCAGTCAGGTTTGTAGTCAAGAGAAAATGAACTCATACTGATCTCTTTCCCCAGTTTTAAACTTTTTTGTTTTGAAAGCAAAATTTGTTTGAGGCCTAAATCCACAATCTGTATGTAATGAAGGATCACAATAACTGCAGTAGATTACATAATTAACAGAATGTAGATATTTTTTCCCTAAAACTATGAAAAATCGCTCCTAATGTCCATACACTGAGAGTTGGAGGGATCTAAAAGACATGTCTCTTAACCTCACTCATTCAGCAGAAGGTTCACTGAGACACTTATGCTTATGGGTGTGTGTTAAGTTCTTAATATGAGCTAAATTCTTAAACTCTTCTTGTAGTCAATGAAGATAAGGTCCATAAAGCCTGTAGGTCTAGAGAGTAATTCAGCTGACTAAGGGGTCTACTTTAACTTTGATGCTTTGAATTGCCTTCCTGAGGTGTTTATTGTTCTCCCCTGACTATAGAGGAAGTATATGGAGCCTAACATCCTAATTGAATGCCTCTATACATTCTCACTTCCCCCCCCCCCAGCATACCCTTTCCAGGCTGGCAAACCAGGTAGCCAATTAAAAGATATTAGAAGTATTAGTTATTATGACGTGAGATGAAAAAATTAATTCAGAAGAAAAATAATCTGATGCAACCCTATAACTGTACCCAAACCATCAAAACATTTACCTAACGTGTAATGAGCATTTTCTTTCCAGGATTCAGTTGTGCCTTTTCTAGACAGGACAGGAGGAAAAAAGAGGCAAGAGCACTGAAATGAAGAGGGGCAGGAGAACTGAATGTACATTTGCTGTGTCTTGCTGCTGTTGGTGCTTCTCAGTGGGCTAAACATGGCTTGAACCTATGTGACTGTGATGGATGAGAACACATCATTATTCATTGACTGCACGTACTTGTCTGTCAAAGGCAGGGTCTGAGTAGCAGTTGTTTTATTAAATTCCATTTTATTCATAAAACAGAAAAAAAAGTAATTTAAAATGATTTCAGGCCTCTGGCCTCACATCAGTCCATCCTCTCCTCTTCAAATGAGGGGGAGCTGAGAGAAATTTTTCCTCAGGTTGAAAAATAACAAAAAAAATCCCTGAAACCTGACATTATTTAGATAGCAAGGAAAAATTTTAAAAAAGGAAATTCCATATTGTTTCAGGATTTTATTTTCCTCGGGTAACTGAGGATAGTAGGGTTTCTTTTGGTATTAAAATGCAAGACAATACAAATGGCTCAAGCCAATGGCCTGACCCTGAAAACTCAAATTTATCTACATCAGTAAACCTATCCACCTCATTGACATTACTTACCTTTGGAAAATCTCTGTTTTGAATAATAGTTTGTAGAATCTGTTTCTAAGTCGGCCTGACTACCCACCCTTAGCTTGGGGGTAGATTTCACTCTTACAGTTGAGGCAAAACAGCCGGTTCAGAAAACTGTTGTATTTCTTTCTAAAAATAAAAGATAGTTTAAGAAACACAGACTTACAGAATTAATAACTTATTCTTGGTTGTTTGCAGTTCTGTAGTGAATATTGATGGTCAAGTTTCAAATAGTGCTTGGATGAAAATATTAAATATCTCCCTCTGTGGAGATATTCAAAACCCGCCTGGATGCATTCCTGTGTGATCTGGTGTAGGTGATCCTGCTCTGGCAGGGGGGTTGGACTGGATGATCTTACAAGGTCCCTTCTAGCCCCTGACATTCTGTGATTCTGTGAAAAGGAGTCTATAATGGAAACCAAGCAGGAACTTTAACACTACCAGCAGTGCCAGTGAGTTAGTTCTCTACCCAGAATGCTCATAAGAGTATCAGTCATACTGGGAACTATGCACCTATTGGACTTGTTAACCAAAAGATTAACTTTAAAATCTATAACCTCCATTTAACTATGTCTGAATGATCTGTGAATGTTAGGGTAATGTATATTATTATGCATCTCTATAGGAACTATTAAACCTATACAACTTGTCTTTTAATTGCTGTGCTATAGACCTTATGCATATTCACTTAGATGCAGCATATTTAATTTTTAATGGACTAATGCTTGTTCTTTCAGGAGAGTTTCTCTATATACAAAGCATTTACTTAAACCAGTGCTTGTTTAGCTCACCTAACCAGAGCAGTCACGTAATCTTTAGACCTTTTCATATCTTGCCATCATTTTTATTGATGGAATAGGGTTGTTCCTGTCTTAAATATTCTTTTACTAATGTTTCCAGGCAGAAAAAGAATGTGAATAACCTAGTGTTCAGCAATGGGTTTTGAACAGATTCTTATTCTCCTGTGTAATTTTTGATAAGGGAAATGCAGTAGCCATCACACAGAACACATTTATACTATTGCACTTGATTTTTAAGGCAGTTAGCGAATATTTGTGTTCTTGCAGGGAGGTTTTGAGGGAGAAATTGAGGATGGAGTCAGGAGTTTTCTTTGTTTGGACTTCCAAATCACTCCCCAGAGAACTATTCTTATTTTTCCTTTGGAAGTGTACTGCAAGACCTGGCTGAAATGTTGACTTCCATCTTATTTTTTCAGTGTCCTGCTATAGTGTTTTACTGCTTGGATTTTTTTCCTCTCTTCCCTGTCATGGGGGCACATGCACGTGCACACTTTCCACACAACTGTATCAGACAACAAGGAACACTCAGAGCTGAACCTTTGTTAAACCTCAGACTGTACATCCTAATTCAGGCCTAGTGTCTCACATGCAACAACTGATTTTCAGCCACTAATTTCACAAACGCATTTCATGACTCCTTATGGCAGCTCTTTCTTTACAGAATTAATTCAGTTTCACACAACCCTCAGCATAATGGCATTTACTAAAATAAATGCATAAATAGTATCATTATTCTATTTCTTTATTTGTAAAAAAAACCCCAGGGACTGACTGAATATCATTTTGGTCAAGCCTGTCTAAAATCATAACAATTCTCCTGACATCAAAGGGTGACTACCTTATGTCAAAGTACTGTAACCTAATAAAGAATTTGTCCATACCATTTCATATTGTATGGAAAACATATTATTTGTGATTAAGCTTGTAAAACTGGAGCAGTCACAACCCCTTTTCTACTGTACATTTAGTAATCAGACTCACCCTTGGTGTATCTAAGTCCCTGACAGGGCTTACTAGGATATGACTAAAATCTCTTATATATTTGTTTATTCCTCTTCTTCCCAGGCAATAATCATGTGCAATGACCAATGGAGTATTTAGAATACACCCTATGTACTTATACTAGTCAAGGTAAGGTCAAAGATGTGCAGATTGCTTTTGCAGCAGGAGGTGGTGAGTTTTTTTGTAAGTCTTCATTCCCGTGGGAATTATTTCCCACTTTGAGTCAACTCAGAGGCAACTCTCTCTGTTGCACTGACACACTTAGAAATGTTTTACCAAAGCAGCTGCTGTGGCTGGGAAAATTTTAATGTGCTGGTTTTATGTGTGCTTTCCTCTCAGGATGTTACCAGTGGGCTCACTTTGCCTTTATTTTTTCCTCCTTTACACAAAATGAAGTTGTGCTTAATTTTGCACTTCCTACTTTTAAAGTGAACTTAAGTCCTTTGAGTTATATCAATGGAAATGTCTTTATTTATTACTGTACCATACTGAAAGCAGAGCCTCTGAAGTACTGCTGGTTTCTAGCTCATTAATAGAAATTATATTCCTAGATAGTACCACTTGGAGTTTTACAGTTGTTGTAAACTAACCATCCAAAGCCATTAAATGCAGAGGAACATAAAAATATTTCACAGCAGGAAAGCAAGGATAAGGAAAGAAAACAATGCAGAAAAACTATATATATAGCAGAAATTCATCATAATAGAGGAAACACATTGTCAAAAAAGGGTACATTCCACATTTGAAAAGTAGGGCAATTGGGATAAAAGCTCATAAAAAGTAAAATATAATTACAAGGTACATAATTTGAACAAAAGAGATGTTTGAATGGTTGACATGATGGTTTTGCTCACTGCTGGTATTGTTACTTCAAAGTGGTGTTGAACAGTGCTAGTCAAGTCTGGGAAGATCACAAATTGTTACAGAACTACCTGCAACACAGAACATTATTTCCCAGCAAACTGGTCCCAGAATCTGATTTTAAAAAGAGCATTTGTATAGCTATGAACATGCTTCATTTTTATAGCAACACATTGCCTTCAAATTGGATAACTTATTGCAGTGTTTTTTGTTAAAAACTTGTGATTTTATTCTGTAATTAAAAAAAAAATGTTGCCGCTTTAGGTACAGCAGATTCCTTTCATTTTCTTCTACAATGAAACACTTCAGTACAATGGGCTCTGAAAACAATTTTTAATGCTGACTCCTCAGCTTTCTAGCTTCATTTGTGGAGGTACACTAGTAGCCATAACGGCCTCAAACATAACTTTCAAAACATACTGCTTTTGTACTTCAAAAGAGATATGTCCCTCTTTCTTTCTTATAATGGTTTTTCTCAAGCCTTTTATTCTTCACAAAGAAATAGAGAGCTGACCTTGCAAAAACACTTTTCTTGACAGAGTAATGAAAATTATCATGGCTGAATTAAATCTGAAAGCTCTTTTCATGATAGTGCTACCTGGGAGCCTAAAGCCATGTGTTTTGTTTGTATCTCTTGGAAAAAAGGTGGACTATGGTGTAAAATAAGTTAATTATATTTAGACCTAGAGTATTATCAGTCCTCTGATCTTCAAGACATGGATAGACATTTGAGATAGAGATCCATTGAATACACCAAATGCATGGAAAGGCCTTGAGGACTGTCATTGTAATGGGGACCTAGATGATCACCTTAATCACCCAAAACATCCCAACACCTGCTACCCTGAAAGGCAACAAACTCTCGGGGTTCTGAAACCTTCCAGGTGTCCATATTGCTTGAAGGGTCAAAGCTGATAAGTGTGCTATGAACTCATTTCCCAAAATATCCCCAGAAAGAAAGAAAAAGTGGTATAGATCCTTTTTTTACTTATTCACCCAGAATGAAGAACATGCTTTCTGATGTAGAGGGCTCACTCTCATCTGCTTTATGGCATTCCTATTACTAGATTAAAGGCATAAAAAGCAATTCTTTAAAATGTCCTTTTCCCAAGAGGCCACAGCTAAAGAAAGTAGAATTCAGCACTAGAGGGGCAGAGAAACATGTCTGAGAGAATTTGTGGGAAGTACTACAAGTCTTTATAGTAACAAAAAAAAACCCAACAACCCAAACCCCAACCCAACCAAGTACAATCCTTCTTTCCAATAAAAGCAGCTCACATGTCTTTGCAGCACCTTGTCAGAAATTATGTTACACCCTTTGCCCCTCTTCCTGGTCCTCTGTTCACATCTCTGATCAGATGCTCAGGTCATCCAAACCTGTCTGACACAGCATACCTTTGTTTTCCATGCCTGGAAACCAAGGACAAGGACATGAAGAGCAATAGAATTTCAACAAGGCCAAGGCACACATTTGAGATGAGGATCAGACAAAGTCTAGACAGATTCCTTAGGTGTTTGGTTTTTTTTAAGTTTCTTTTATACTAACTGCTTGGTCTTTATAAAACAACCAAAATGTTGTATGTTGTATGTATTAAAATTCTTTGTGTGAAGAACCAAAAAACTCTCTGCTTCAGAGTCTGCTGTTCTGTTCTGAGTCTGTTATTGTAATGTATGCAACACCTTCTCCTGTTTCTTATATTATTTAAATATAAACATTAAAACATTCAAAAGACTAATTGGAAAAATACATATCTGAAAAAATGTTTTCAATTAATTTGAAGGTGGACTGATAGTAATGTTACGTGTACTTAATTTATAAGACTTCAATAAATGAAGGACTTTCAGATGGTGACTCTCTCTTTCACATTCTTAATTGCCTTGTATATATATTTTTATATATATCTTGCACTTCAGGTGGGAAAGAAGTTCCCAGAGCTGGACTCATGCAGTATGATGAGAGTTTCTGTGCCATACACAACTGCTGCTGGCCACCTTCCCTGCACAAATCAGATGACAACCCCACAGTAATGTGGAAAGCAGTAAAGCTGATCAGTAGAACTTTGGTCAGATGGTTTAACAATGTTGCCTTTAAATCCTGTACTGTTAAACCAGTTATGTATTAAAAAAAAAGCTCTATGAAGACAAGCCTGAAAGATAATGGCTTGGATAATGGGTCAATAGTTCCAGAGATTTGGAAAGACGTGAACCTAAGTCTGGAATTTATATGCAGTCCTGGTATTTTGCCATCTCAATGGCATAGTAAAGTGGCTTAAATAAAATGGAGTGGGGGCCATCAGCCACACCAGCTTATTCATGTATGCTTCTGCCTCCACTCAACTCGTATTTTAAACAACATCTTATTGAAGTTCATAATCAAATACTTATATATTTTATTTCATGGTATTTGTAAGCAATGGTCCCTTTGTCTACAGTCTGTGTCATAAATATAAAGTGAACTGTTATTGCAAGTTGTATTAGATCTAGGTATAGGAGACCTTTGTTAAGTAAAGAGTTTAAAATTCTCCTAGTTATTGCTAATTTTCTTAGAACCCTGCAGTTAAATTTACATTGGCAAGTTCATAGATTAATCTTTGCCAAGAGAAAACTCATATGGAAACAGAAGTTTCACATACACATAGCAGATGAATATGTCTGATAAAGCAATCAAATAATAAGTTATCTTTAAAATATGTATGTTTTTACTGTGTGAGTAGTAAAGTTGAGGTAATTTTAGCACCAAGTCTTTTTAAGAAATTGGAGACACAAAATCAAAATTCTTTCTACTGTCATTCATTTTGCATTCTTGTCCTCTCTTCAGGCAACAAAGATATCAAAATGCAGCTGTCTTGGTCTTTGTTCTCTTTTGAATTTTTCAACTTAAAATGTATCACACTTACCACAATCAGTGTGCTGATTTTCAATTGGGAAAACTGATCTTCCCAGCCCTTTTTATACTTTGTTAGAATCATGCAGAACTGTATGGTTGTGGAAATTTTTATTGCAGTAATTCAAAAGGATGCATATGACACACTTAAATGAATACCACACATACACATATTGAAAACAGCAAAAATCAAGGACTATCAATTAAATCTGTGCCAGACCCCAAGTGAAAGCTAGGAGTGATCATACCATCATTCACTATGCAGATATTTTCTTTTTATTCAGGTCTTATTATAAAATAGAAGGATCAATAGAAGAATTGTCCAGAGAGCTTCACACTGTAAAAGACTGTTACAAAGGTAAAAATCTAGTAGACCTTCTGAATCTATAGTTTTTAAAAGGTTTCTTTACAGGTGAAGTGTAGATCAGAAGCAAACCTGATTCAAAACTGGGATCTAAAAACAGATGTAACTTGTAACATGATGAAGGGCTACAGCTGGAGACAGTCTTGGGCAGTCTGTACACAGGACATCTGGCATAAATGCGATGAGCCCACCTTGTTGGGTACTTGCAACATCTGTTGTACATTTGAGCCCAGCAAGCTCAATTTACCAAATCCCAGCACACTCACAGTGATCTACAGGGTGACTATGTCTTGTATTTTCAATAGGCCTGACAACCACCTCAAGAACATGTGCGATGATCACCTCTGCAATTTCTGAATGTCAGTCTAATCAGAGCCATTATTTTGAATGGTGCATCAAGTATTTACCTTGAACAAACATCAAGTATCTTGAACAAACATATTTCCTCTGTCAGGAGTAGTAAGAAGCTAACATACGATTAGTCCCTGCAGTAAATCAGGCTGTAGACTTGTGTATCCCAGTGTTGAGATGGAGATGGCTCTGACCTTAAACTTCTTTAATTTTAATTCTCAGACTTTTTCCATGTTCCACAGGCTTTCTATGAAAGTGGGGAAGTTGCCTCAGAATCAGGAAGTTCATCAAATACATTGCATTGTCAAGAAGTTTTTCTTGTTATCACTTTCTTGAATTGATCTACATTTATCTCCATGTAGATACAGAAATATCTCTGCATTTCTTTGATATTTACATTATAAGGTTATTTGTTCAAATATACATCATTTAATCAACATTTCAAGAAATGGGCTCATTATTTCCACAGAAAAGCATTACATTTTGCAAATATAGTACTGATAGAAATTGTTCAAATATCAGTGACTAATTCCATCATCAGTTCACATTCTGGCAAAAATGTAATGCTTATTGATACATACTTATTTTCCAGTCAGTTCTTACAGACCAGATATCACAGTCCTTTGCTAGTTACTACCTGGCCAAAGTATATATTTTTTTTTTCTTTTTAATCACTTCTCATGAAAAGATTCTTTTGGTCTTTTTGAGCTATACTGGAGGACATTAGAAATGTGTGCAATAGTTATACATATACCATTATGCCTGAGTAACTGAAGGGTCCTGTTAATTCTCTTGTTAAAATTTTCATAGCAGACACAGGTCACTTACCCACCTCAATCAACTGTTTGAAGCATACTTTTGTGATTTCCCATTAGCTAACACGTCTGCCTTCTGCCACAAACTGACATACATTCCTTCCATCTGTTGCAAACTCAATTTAATTATCAGTCACTTCTTTGAACACAACAGCAAATACTTTTATGCACAGAGGGTCTGCCATTTTCCCCATTGTCACAATTTTTGTGAGGTAATGTTTCCAAGTAAAATTTTCAAAACAGATTTGCTCAAAAGGTCTATTTCTGTATACATCATGTTTTTATTAATGGTAGGTTCTAGATCCAGTAAGATCAATGACTAATTCAAATGAAACTATATTTTCATACAGATTTATCTGATTATTATTCTATGTGAATGTTTGTAAAATGGAATGTTTCTTTGGACTAATTCTACAGCTGTAATTAAGTTAGAGATTTTGCAATTAATAATACAGATATAGTGCATGCTTCACAGCATTATCAGTTATTAGAACTCTCTAAGCTAGAAAAACAAATGGAAATGAGAGACAATTTTAAAATAGTATTATTAAACTAAAAGAAAATTAGCTAAAACCCAACAACCAAGACACAATGGAAAAATAAAATAAAACATTTAAACAAATTGTAAAGATATATGAAGAACAGAAGAATTATTCTATTTACTGGGAAAAGAAATTATCTCAAACTGAATTCTAATCTCTGGTAACTGAATACCACCCCTAAGAATCAAAACCAAAATTCTGAGCTGTGTGGAAAGAATCCTCATAATTCATTTGTAGACTAGTCAATTTATATGATAATGGTGTTAAAAATAGTTTTACATGCACTAACAATCTACAAAACAAAACAAAAACTTTCTTCCCATTTAAAATTGGAAATTTTGAAATTAGTTGTTAGAAGGTTACAACCGTTTTAAAATTTTCAGGCTTTATTTGCAAACATCTAATGTTGGTTGGCCAGCTGGATTAATTTTGGATTTTTTTTGTCACATCTCAACCCATACTGTTTGCATTGGGTTTATGTGCTAAGGTTTTGGTAGTGGCAAGGTGGCTGCAGTGGTGTCTTCTGTGAGAAAACACAAGAAGCTATCCCTGTGTCAAACAGAACCAGTTCCAGACAGCTCCAAGATGGACCTGCTGCTGTCCAAAGCTGAAGCCATTAGTGACATTTTGGTAGCATCTCTGTGCTAACATAGTTAAGAAAGGGTTAAAAAAACTCCCTTCACAGCAGTTGTGAGAGGAGTGAGAGAAACAACTATGCAGACATTAATGTCAGTGAAGGAGTAGGAAGAGGTGCTCCAGGTGCAGAGGTTCCCCTGCAGCCCTTGGAGAAGACCATGGTGAAGCATGTTGTCCCTCTGCAGCATATGGAGGACAATGACAGAGAAGACCCATTGAGGATCCCATTCTGAGTCAGGGTCTTTGTAAGAGATTCAGTCCAGAGAGAGGAGCCAACAAAATAGGAAGTTTTCTGGCAGGACCTGTGGCCCATGGGGGACCCACATTGTTACCTGTTCCCGAAGTGCACCCTGTGGAAAGGACCCAAACTGGAGCAGTTCTTGAAAAATTGCAGCACACGGGAAGAACTCATGTTAGAGAAGGTTGTTAAGAACTGTGTATGCCATGGGAGGGCTGCCATGCTGTGGAAGAGCATGAGGAGGAAAGAGCAGAAGAGATAAGGCATTATGTACTGACTGCAAGCCCCATTCCCCATCCATTTGCACTGTTCAAAGGGAGGAAATAGAAGAGTTAGGAGGGAAGTTGAGCCTGGGAAGAAGTGAGGGGTGAAGAGGTGTTTTTAGTTTTGTTCTTATTTTTTTACTATCTTAATCTGTTATCAATTGACAATAATTTAATTTCCCTAAGTCAAGTGTGTTTTGCCCATGATGGTAATTGGTAAATGATCTGCCTGTCCTTTTCTTGACCCACAAGCTTTGCTATTGTATTTTCTCCTTCTGTCCTGTTGAGGAGGGGAGTGACAAAGAGGCTTGGTTGGTATCTGGCAGCACCAAGGTGAACCCATCACACTAAATTTGAATATTTTCTGGAAAATAAGAATCTCCTAATTGATTTGAGTGTTGTGCTTAATTTCACAAAATGCATCCTTGTTTCTGTTTGCTGTTACTGAGAACAAAGTCCTTCAATCTTACTTCCTCGAATGGTTCGTAATATACAGCAGGACTTCAGTGACATCCCTAATTGATGAAGTTGTCTGACATTGCCTTTTAGACCCTGCTTTACTCTAATATCTGACCCAACTTCATTTGGTGTGGGATGGCCCATGTTAGCTCTCTTTATACAAACACTCTCTTCTTTCTGGAAAATTTCACCTATCATGGCCCAAACTTTGACCAGGCAAATGTATTGTCTTGGCCTCATTCAACTTTCTGACAGGCCCTCCTCTGCAATGCTCATAATCCTGTGTTTTTCAGTCCCTGAGCTGTGTCAGATATGAGCCCTAGCAATGATTGTAGGGAATCATGTCATGTGTAGGACAAAAACTGAAAGAAGGAGGTAGGTGAACTCAATACAAAGATGGAAGATGGAGATTGGAGAATGAGACTGGATATCAGTGACTGAGAGGAGAGGCAGATCAGATGGGGAACCAGGACTGGTGCTAGAGTAGTAAAAGCAATAAGTAGACAGGGCTAGGAATGATAACCGTTTTGGAGGAGTCTGCTAACAGCTAAACAAGAGGCCTGGTGCTGAAGGTTATTGTGGGAGGAAAAGGATGCACTGGGTCAAGAATGTACTTCTGAAAGAACTCCTGGTGGTCCCTTCTACTGTGTTCTGGTTCACATGGCACAACATACATTGTAGATTCCTTTCATATTAAACTGGGAAATGCACTACAGAACTTCAGTTACTGTACTTCTGCCTATGCACTACTAAAACTTTTGTCCCAGTAGGCTATCTATATGGCCTTCAAGGCTAACTCTTCTGGAAAGTAGAGATGGAAAGGACACCTCTTCTTTTTGAGAGAAAATTCTTTTTTATAGGTCTTGTCTGACCTGATCTCTGTATTTGACAACTGTTTTTTTTAACTCTCAAGGGGTTTCATTTTGAAGGAGAGAAGTGGACAACTTTGCAGCTCTGTCACAAACTGTATAGATAGATTCCAGCTACCTTAGCTATCACTTTAGCAAATCTACATTTCATATAGAGAACTTCCACTTAAAACCATGATTTGATTTTCCAATACATCCCTTGAAATGTCTATGTGTTGCACCATCTGGCTTTTGTTAGTGGGTTTATGTAATAAAATATTTTTAAAGACCACAAAGTACAATTATAATTAGTTATTTATTTATTTATTTTCATTTTAAACTTTAGTAAAAATTAATTTAGGCTTAAATAGCTTTTTGGCACAATTGTAATATTTCTGTAAGTAATGACATTGCATGTTGCAAACTGGCTGCACAGTGCTGAGACCAGCAAATCCAAATGCCAGCCAATACTATACACAGTAGTAGCCCTGGGACAAGGATAGCAAATGAGCATGTATCTAATTAAAGTTCTCTTATAGGATTACTCAGTTGACATTTTGCCACATAGATCAATAGCTGGATTTTCCTCCCCCCAAAAAGCCTCCTTTTTGCTGAGGAAGCTATTCACTCTTAGCTAGAAAGTCAATGTTTTAGGCAGATGATTGATTTGTCCTACATTTTATGCATTCAGATTCAAAATACAAGCAACAGATGGCTTACGCTACAGTCCTAAACCTAGACTGTGTTGGTGTAATCCACTAAACACCCTTGGAATTCAAACCCTGCAAATTTAAAATGATCTATGGATGTCTTTTCTATCACATCTCAAATGCAACCTGTTCAATTTAGCAGGTATAATTTCAAATTATTTAGGCCTCCAAGAGGAGTATGGTAAGATGAGGACTATTCTGTCACTCTTAATAGCTGCCGTGACACTGAAGCAATGGGCAAAACAACCTCACACTGGGTAGAGCCTCATTAAGAAGAAACTAGTCCACTCTCCAGATTACAGTCTTCATCAGATGGACCCTCCAATTAGTGCACATTACTCAGAGCTGTTACTTATTTGAATGGAAACTCTTGGGCTGGGCCTGAGAGGATTTGGCTTTTAATTAGGTAATTATAAGTCCCTAATTATAGGCTGATAATCTTTCTAATATCTCTTCTTAACTTTGGCACCAACTAAACCAGATGACTCGGATTTATCCTCATCCTTGAGGAGAATAAGATTTTTCTTCTAGAGATAAGAGTTGTTGTCTGTAGATCATGAGTGATTTGGTGTAAAGATTATTAGTATTTCTTAAGCTGCTTAGACAAGGTATTAAAGTTCATTTTTTAAAATTGTATATAGTGAACATATTATAGTATGCCTTCTACAGCTGAATCTGAATCTGTACAACAGCAGTACAGAGATTCGTGGGAACATTAGTATCTGTGCATGGCAATTGTTACATTAAATAACATGATTTTTCTGTGTAGAATGCAGAATTTCACAAAACTGAATAAAAAGCTATTATCATTTTATATATATAATTGAAATGTCCTACTGTCCTACCATTTCTTTAGTGAAAGTGTAACAGTAAGACTGTTACACTTACTCAGGGAATACTCACAGCAACAGTTTAGCTTCAGGATTCAGCTAAATACAGAATGGCAACCCTGAAAATTAAAAAGATACCAATTTCACCCTGTAACTGAGCTTAAGGGGTATCAAACCTACTTAAGAATCAGAGTAAAATTCGGGGAATAATCATGCAAGCAAAAGGGAAAGGTAAGAGGGCTTTTAAAAATAATATTAACAATTATTCCTTAGAAAAAGTGACCTAAATGAAAAAGAACTCACATTAAGCTTCTGGGCTAAATAACCCTAAAATTAAATGAAGTTTTTATTTTTGTTTGTATTTTTTATTTTTGTTTATTGTTGTTTGAATAAACCTTGAAATATTTGTTTTGTTTTGAAAACCCTTTTTTTTTTTTTCTGTGTGGATTTATTCTTTAAGCAATAGCTGAAACCCCCGTGATTTATGTTGGAAAATATTTTCTGATGCAAACCTGATGTTTCTCCTGCTGTACAGTAGCTTACATTTATGCAAATTTGTAGAACATAGAACATATGCCAAGCCCCCTGTGTCAATCTCTATGGCTAATCTGAGGCACTGACTGATTTCAGTGTTAATACAGCCCAGCAGATTATGCTTTTTCATCATTCTCTCAAATACACCAGAAAAGTGCTTTCAGATGCTAAGGAGATGAATTTGCAAAAATATTTTGCAGTTATCTTCACATGGAAGCTGGAGTAAGGGATGTGAACACTATAAACTGGACATGAAGTAAAGGCATAAATGAGAGAGTGAAAATGTATGTGTAATTTACTTCCTCTAAATTGACTATGCACACTGATATTGCAAAGTTCATCTACTGACAGATATTACAGTTATACAATAATTTTTGAAATATGGGATGAAAATGAAGAGTTAAAAGTCAGCAAATAAAATGAAAAATATTGCAGGACCAGTTCACATGCACTGGGAGTGTTATTTCATGTTTATGACCTCTCTTTGGAAGCTCATTCAAATCACCAGGAAATAATTCAAATGATAGGGTCAGATTTTTCTTTGCAGCTCCATTTGGATTCAATTGAATATATGGGAATGAATTTGTGGGCAAGATCTGGTTATAAAAACTGCATTGCATTAGTATATGTATATATAATTCTTATGAATATAGATAGAAAGCTATAGTTGTTTCATAAACAACCTAAAAAAATTCACAGATCCCCAAAATTAATCAATTCTGGGAATAAGAATTTTAAAATAGTTAAGTTTCTTCTTTAGTTAGGCTTGAGCTAGGTTTCTGGGTGCCTGAATTCACCAAAACTCAACGACTTTTTAAAACCATCTATAAATAAATATTATGTACAGAAAAGTAAACAGAAAGTAGACACCTGTATGAGCCTACATAGAATGGTTTGGGTTGGAAGGGAGCTTTAAAGGTCATCTAGTCCAAACATCTCAAGGTACATAAGAGGACACCACTTCAGAATCTACATTGCACTTGTAATTTCTCTTTTTTTCATACCTCTTGATGCACTGGTTTAGATTAGCATTTTATTCTGTAGCATTCTTAGAAATATAACATAAAATAATGACTGGATAGGTAGAATCTACATGCTTCATTTGTTGTAATTATGGAATCATGGAATCATGGAATCATTTAAGTTGGGAAATCCTTTAAGGTTATTAATTCCAACTGTTAACCAAATCATGACATGAATGGTGTGACATACAATGAATTATTTTAGACCTTTCTCTATAATTTTTTTTTTTTTTTTGAAAGTATAAATTACTTTTAAATAGGTGGGCAAGTTTATAAAGTGTTAAAATTCTCTTGTAACTTCTGATGTCCATTCTGATACCCATCTTATGGTAGCCAAGAAGTGGGCCAATATTAAGATGATGCAAAATCTACAGCAGTTCTCATCAAATTACTAAATGCATTATGTGCAAAGTTGTTTCTTGATTTAAAGCTTTTTTTTTTTTTTTTCATTGTTAATCAGGTTTGGACACACTTTCCTCTCTGGTTACCAGGATGAAAAAGGCATTGTCCTCTGCTGGAAGAATTATTTAATGAGGAAACCACTTCTGCAGGAGACAAGCTTGTGGTCAATTTTTTCCCTGTGTACAGAGCAAAGAAAAAGCTGTTTGTAAAGAAGAATTTAAAACAGAGTTT
>JANIJG010000449.1:0-14043 GCA_024611175.1 Megaceryle torquata | reverse complement strand
GTCCTTCCCCCCCCCCCCCCCCCCCCGCCTCTTTTTTCCTGGAACTAACAAATACCAATTCTTCTCAATTACTGGAAACAGAGAGGAGCAGAGAACTCTGCTTTCTATTATTTTGTTTATGTGGCTAAAATTTGCTGTTAGATTTTTTACTCATACAGAACCAAGTGTCAATTTTAAATGTTTCTTGTAATGATTCTAGGCAGAAGGCTTGTCTTCCTAAAGTTGTTAATCACTAAAAATTCCTGACAAAAATTAAGCTTTTTGTGTATAAAGAGTGAAGTCCTTGATTTAACTGTTTCTTCTGCTGTGGAACTTTGAAATAAGTTGTGGCATAGATAAGAGCTGTAACCGTTTGCTAGCTCTGTTAAGACAGACTAGATATAACTATGCTTAAAATGTGGGTTTTTTTTCAAAAAGCAAATAAGATTTTATGATATTCTGAGGTATTAGAAAGAGCTAGTCCAATATAAGATACCCAATACTCCAGGTTTTGAAATCATCACCCTGAAATGGATGGAACACCATTTAATTTGGTAGTTCCCAGCAATAACTTTCAAAATCAGATAACTGTCTGTTGTAAACTAAATATTTATTTTCTGTAATCCCAATATTAACACAGTTACCAAATTTAGAAATGGATCAATTACAGAGGATCGCTAACTTTTTAACTTCCTGAGTTATGGATACTGCTCACAGTTAAAGTGATTTGGATCTCTAGACAAACCTCTCTTTCTATATTAATCTTTTTCCTTCAGATTGCATTATATTCACATCTTCTCTGCCAGACTTCTCATCATTTATAACTTAATGATAATGTAACATTGCACTTAAGAAATGCTATTGTCCCTTGGGTATGGCTAGCTGGAGCCATCTCCTGTCCAGACAGAAACAGAGTGTGTTAATGAGGATCCTTGTTAATTTAAACTTGGGGTTTATTTATTGTTTTGAAGTTCTTTAACTTTCCTGGTGGGCATCCAAACCTCAGTGCATAGTCTTTTGTATATGAAACCCATAATTTAGGTGAATGTATATTCTGGTTAAAAAAAAAAAATCATACAAGCTTTTACCTCTATAGGTTTATATCAGAAATAAATACAGTTTATAGACACAGGTAAACAATTTCTGCATTCTTCAGATTTAATAAAAGGGGAATTAAAAAATCTAATTTAAGTAAACATTTTTTTCAGGATACCTGATTTCTCTGTTCACATTAAATTATCTGGATTCAAGCATGTAGTTAGTCTGTGCATTAGTTTGTCTTGTGTTCATTGTGGGAGAAAGATGTTTTAGGATGAAGATAGAATTCTTTGTATTTGATATCCCAATAGAAGGTGTGTCCAATTTATTTTACAGTCAGGGGTTGTCACTCAATTAGTAAATAAGACATTTTTTAAAAACTTATGATCAGAGTGAAGAGATATATCAGAAATATGAGCTAAGTAAATGTTTAGTCAAAGAAAGTGAGGGAGAACAAGTATAGATGTTGTCATGGAATCCTGCAGAAAATGAACTTTAGGTTCATTATGTTGTCATTGAGAACAAGAAAATTCCCTCAGTACAGAATCCTTGTCCTTCTGGGCTGTTTCTTAACCAGCTAATCTTATCCTGGAGCACAAAGGGGATTTTTATTGCTTGTAAGTGACCAAATTTATTAGGCATATAGGAAGTACAAGCAAGGCAGAAGTACAGAAAATGCAACAAACCGCCTATTGTCACAAAGCTGAGGGTAAAATGACTAGAAAGAAAATAGGGTGAGCTCACACAGAAAGATATCTCATAATGGGTGACATATTTCCTAGGATTACTGTCTGGAGTTCAGCAACAAAGATGCAGAGACACTGCAATTGTACTGTTTTATCTTATACCTCAGGAAACCCTGAATATAAAGCCAACTTTATATAGCACTGGTTTAGGTGACTTCAGCTGTATTTCAGGGATCCATTCTGTCATACACCAAATCAGTTTCTATGCACAGGGGATGATTTTAAGGAATTAGAAGATTTTAATGTTGTATTTGAATTGCTTATATTTACCAGCTGACAATACAGTGGGTATAATAGCTATGCAAAATTCAAGTAAGATGTATCCAAGCCTCTTTAAATCATAAAATTTGTAGCAGAAATGGCACATCATCTCTGCAAATACCATTCTGACTTGAGACTCACTAGGAAATTGTTCTTACACTGCATACAGCTAAGGACAACTGAAGGAGTAGAATACACAATGATGCTTCCAATTAAATTATTTATCAGTTGTGCTTATGAATGAATCTTCAACTTGGATCAAGACAGCTGGAGTTTGGAATTTTAATAATTTTTCACGCTTTTGGCTTCCATCCCTTAATGCAAATAACTATTTCAAATTTACATTTTCAGCTCCCCCCTTGTCTGTGGGAGTTGAATAATTGTGACTCTACTACCATATACAGGGAGCATACAGTTGACGCTTTAAAGGGAAACTACTGTTTAAGGACCACTCACTTATGAACATCAGCAGTTTCCTACCAGCAGTGGCTGTGTTAGTCTTAATGCAGTCTTATATATCTATTGCAAAACTTGACTAGTATTTGGAAAAATCTGAGATTGTTGGGTTCAAGGTGATTTAAGAGTACAAAGGAGACCCTGCACATGGAGGATTTTTTTTTTTTCATTTTACTTGAATGGTCAGGTATGCAACTGTGGCATCATTTTAAATGAGACCTGTTCTATTATTTTGCTTTTATAGACCCTAGCTTGCTTTCAAGAAGAGACAAGTAGAAATAATGATAACAGGAATTTTGTAAGCAAGATACTGTTGTCTGGCTTAACTTTGATGTGGGGGCTGTCGTGAAAGCTTCCCAAACACTACCTTGCTAACTACTCTGTATTCAAAGCCTGTCCTGAGTGAGGAGGGGAAAAAGACAAAATTTAAACAATGATGTTTAGTTTTTGCATAGCATTTTCACAGGAATGTTACAAGGGAGCACAGCAGCCATTTTGACTCTCTCACAAGGCCACCACTGCATCTGCTCAGCTATATATTTGCTAGAAAATGAAGTGCAGTTAAGAGACTACTGGCGCTTTGCAGCTATTCTGTTTTGCTCATAGGTTTCTGTGTTGTTAATTTGGAAACAAAGCTATTACACTTCAGAGGGTATTATGGGCTAGATAAAGGAAGCAACATGATAGATTAAAATACCCTCCTTTCAGTCATTGCAAATTGCCAAATCAGTTGTATTTAAGCTCAGTGGGTCATTTATCTTCAAACTACACAGCTGACTTGGAACTTGGGTGGGTTGAGAAGTAAGTGCTTTTGACATTTAACAGCCCAAGGCTTCTTTTCTCCTTGAGAGACTTGCATGTCAGCTATGTTAGGTTTTGTCTGCTGCTACACTTTCGAAGCAGATGGTAAAATCTCACCTCAGCTGGGTGGTTGAGACCCTTGCAGCACTTAAGCAAGGCTAACCAATTGAATTATGACTGATTGTGTCTGTGGGTATTGAGTAGTATATGATTTATGGTTATGGTGTTTTAAATATAATCTTTGGAAGGTACCAGAATGTAGCATTGAATATATTTTGAAAAAATCTAAAGGAAAAAACAATTGCTCACAGAAAACTAAACAGAATAGTTTAGAAGGAGATAAGGTCCCTTCTATTACAAACAGCTCCATTTTAAGCATTTTGTCTATTGTAGATGTATGTCTGCATGTTCAATCTTTATTATATCTTGAAATTATTTAAACATCAGATTTTCACAGAATGTAGCTCTTCACTGTAAATCATGCAGTTTAGGAAATGCAGATTTCAAAGCTGGAGTCTGTATAGATGCTGAAGTGATAAACCCAAAATAGCAGAGCACATTCAATGAGGTTACTGCATCAACACCTCAGCAAGCACTTCTGTTCAGTTAGGCATAAAGCCTGAGGGTAAAGTAACGACCATTGTAGGATCAGCAGTTCTATTTTTAGACAGCTCTTTTCCAAACCTCATCTGCTTACAACACAGTATTTGCTAAATTGGAAATAATACATCCCAAACAATCTGAATAACTAGAGATCATGAGTGTTCATGCTGCAACATAGCAGCAATATATAGGCATCTTTCTTAAAAGAACATCCATTAAAATTAAGTGAAAATGTCTTTATTCATAATGAATGTCTCAAAATAAATGCCTAGCAATGCATATCTTATTTTCAACTGTTTGGTAATCCTGCTTAATTATGCCTATGCTGAGACTGGGAAGTGTTGTAGAGAAAAGTGATTAAGAGAAGCTGAGCATTTGCTGCAAGGTGCTATGGTGAATATGATAAAAAAAGCTGCCATTCCTTCAGTAAAGACTGTTTAATAGTATACAAAATCTAATCCAAGGTATACCTTGCAGATGACATTTTTAGTTGAATGATCTACATTTCCTTTGCATTGGCAGAAGGCAGATGAGGAATATAGTGAATGTTTTACTGAAAATAACATAGAGGACAAGTGTAGCCATTTTTAGTTCACAAACCATCAGTGAATGTGTTGAAATGTCTTCAGTTTTTCTGAACACTCTGAAATGTGCTTGTTAGGTAGCAAGCTGCTAAGGAGGGAAAACATGCTGCATGTGCTTTCATAGCATAAACTGGGCATTACCAGAGAAAAATTTTTTTCTACAATCCAGTATTTACTATGTTATTCATGAATGTTCACTATTTCCACCATGGGTTTAATCCTGTATATTTATCTTCTTACTGTTTCTATTTCCTTCTGGGATAACTGAAGCTTCACAAAACTGAAACTTCTAAGAATGTTTTGGGAACATGGAGTTCTTCAAGTGTATTTCATGAAGTCTGCTATCAATTTAGCTTTATTCATTAATATTTGCTCACATTAACATCTGTGAGTAAGTATACAACCAAGTGTTCATAAAACTATGGTTTGCAGGTGTAAGTGAAGCAAACTGAATAAAATGTCAACAGTACTTCTGTCAATACTCGCCTTTATTTCCTACGTGTATTTTGCTTTGACAACATGCCTAAAGGTTTTGTTTTCCCGAGGGTAAAGAAAGCAAGCAAATGCACATACATTGCTTAGCATACTATTCACATTCTTTGAACACATATACATAATTTATGGAGGCACTTCTCTTTTTGGAACAGACAGCAAAATTCTCACTTTTGAATTGCACAAAAATTGTAATGTACCACAAACAGAGCAGAGGAGAGAATAATAGGCAGCCATTCCTCCCAAGCTAGCTTCCCCAGAAAATTTTCTGTCCACCTGATGAGGCACAAACTCCTTCCTGACCACAGTTTAGCACTCCGTTTGACCCTGAATGTGTGAGGAATGTGCTCCCCCAGGCAACCAATTTCTTGCTACTGGAAGAAGCATAGGTGTTTCCAGCCAAGATCTCATCTGTAGTTATGTCCTGTCTGCAACCCTTTGCAGCAGGAGCTGGCCTGAGATGCATATACAGATCTGGAGTCCTCATAATGGTGATGGCAGATCAGGTTTTGATTTTGTTCTTCCGGGAATATTAGAGAAAACTCGGACAGAAAGATCCCCAAAGAGTGTGCTACACTACAGCATCTTACATACAAGCTGTGCTAAAGCTTAAATCACATTGTATAAACAAGTGTCAGCTATTTACAGTGCTCAAAGACACACATTCTGTGGTTGCTTTTAACCAAATGTTTTCTCTAAAAGGCAGTTTGCCTGTTAAAGGACATGAGCAGGGACTGTTTAAAAGTCTTGCTTGCTCAGATTTCTAGAGCGCTAAACAGCCCCTCCTGTAAAGTGCCATTTGAGAATGGAGATACTGAACTGTTCCTATCATTCCTCCAAGTTCTTTCAGAGTAGTGTTACAAATACCATTGCAAGGGATAATTTTAAAAATTAAAAACTGAGGCTGCCCCTCATCAGTATTTTAGAGAAACTGAAATGCCATTGAAACTTGGAATTTGGATTTATTTTCACCAGGTGGGGACATGCAAGACTTCAGAGGTCCTTTTGTTGCATCCAAAGGAGTAACACAGAATATTCTGAATTTAAGAAAGAGTCTTAAAAAGCTAGATTTATACAGATGACAAGTCATGGGTGTTATGGACCTCTGGAAGACAGAATTTATGTTGTGCCACTGTATTCTGCCTCAAGAATGAGAACTCTGTGGTAATGATATAAAGCTTTTTTGGGGCACCAATTCAATGACCTGTATATATATATACACATACACAAAAAGCTTATTGAGCCATGGATTTTTTTTTTATTCCTCCCATTTAATTGGTTATGTTTCTCCTAAATCCTGATTAGTTTCAAGTGATAAACAACTCTCTTTTTGGGGGTTTTTTGTTGTTGTTGTTGTTTCTTTGAAAAAGTTACATTTTCGTTATCACTTGCTAGAATTTTTGGTGTTGGAGCTTTTGCCTTTCTACACAATTCGGTAAAGCTGAATCTAGTGCTAGCTTCCACAGACATGGAAAAACCTACCCTGAGGGCACAGTGGCTATAGGTACACTGCTCTTGGTAGGGTCTTGTCTGGGATGTGAGGGTCTCAAGGCTTTTGAAGTAGACATATTTTTCCTGCAGATAGTAGTACAGGTGGCTGCTGCATGACATGTCCATTGTCCCATAGCTGTGTGATATACTGCATGCAACCTTTCAGCCTCCCCGGTAGTGGGTGCCCAAATCAACATGCTGTAAGGTCCAAGTCTGAGCTAAGCCCTCTTTGCTCTTGCTGCCACACTCCTTGTGGCTCTGGGCAGATTAGAACAAATAAAATCTCTCATGGCCATCATCAGCCCATGAGATAGGGGAGGACTGGGTAGAACTTGAGCGCTACATCACCCTTGGTGATGGAGAGGGAGGGGGTGTTTTTCTGTGACCTGCTGCTCTTAACCTCTTGAAAAATAACTGAAAACTTTCCTCATTCCAGTCTCTCCTTCACTGACCTGTGGTTTTGGCAGTGTGAGGAGGGTACCTGAGGCATCCATGGAGAGCAAATTAGGATGGCTGTGACACTTATAGGAGATAATCAGAAGATAGTAGACAATGACTGACACATCTTCTACTGCTAAATGAGGATCCACAGGTAAAAACAAACAATAAACGCACACACACACACACACCCCCTTCATTTCAGCCAGAAGAGAAAGATGTCTCAAGCTAAAAGGTAAAATAGTTCTTACACGCAGTATTTGAACACTGCAACTAAAATCAGACTCATTTTACATTAATCAGACATTTAGGAAATGTATGTTACACCAGAGTACAGGCTACAATAGAGAAATAACACCTTTTTTAATTGCAAAGAATTTTGCAATGAGGTAGTGCATTATGTAATAGTTACATTGTTAAGTGATAAAGCACAATTTCTTATGACTTCTATAAATCATCTAGAGATTTACTTTTTTGTCTCCTTCAGCTCCTAAATACCTTATAAATTTTCAGTAAAACTATCTGTCTTCTGTACCTCTTTCTTTTGTGTTACTCTTCTATAATGTTTTCTTTTTCTGCACTTTACTGACATGGGTTCATGCTGTTTGCCACTCCTGCTCAGATGCTTGGTTTGACAAAACAGACTTAAGTGTAAGTTAAAGGGCTTGACTAGTGCTTTTAA
This sequence comes from Megaceryle torquata, assembly GCA_024611175.1. Lineage (NCBI taxonomy): Eukaryota > Metazoa > Chordata > Aves > Coraciiformes > Cerylidae > Megaceryle > Megaceryle torquata. The sequence continues at coordinate 6,472 of JANIJG010000449.1, read as the reverse complement.
AGTCTTATGGAGGGTACTGTAACCAAAGTGTCCATTTTAGAGTATAACTGAATAACAGTGATATTTGTATTTTAATTGAAGCATATTTCTCATTTAAAAAATGTGAACAAATAGATTTGAACATCCTTAGTCATAGAAGTGCATCAGAATTATTATGTTGGTGAATATACAAATTTTGTCCCTTTAAAGCATTTCAGTGTTTGAGTCTGACTGGTATCTAATTAATGCAAAGCATAGACTCAAAATCAAGATGCAGTGAAGAAATATCAGAACCATTTTGTGCTTGATACTTGAAAGGAAACTATCTGGATCACTCAGATTTGGAGCTTGTCTGGGACATAGTGCTGTTCACTGCAGGAGTCCAGAGCCTGCTCCTCAGCCTCACGGGGAAGACAAATTTATGTTTAGCTATAGTAGTTCTCTCTTGAATTACCTGCTGCCATTTAGATACAAACCACAGAAAACAGAATTAAGAGATACTATGAAACCTCCTCTTCTTGAGCAAGAAAGACAGTATCTGTTGTTTTCCTGCAAAGAGTCTTGCCACTTTTTCCTTCCCCAATAAGAGAGAAGAGCATCATCTCAATAATCTGTTTCAGTAATTAGCTATTCAAACCATGGAAAATTTTTCTTAGTGTACAACCTAAGTCTTCCGTGCTGCACTTGAATCCAGTGCTTGCTTATTTGTAGCTTATTCCTCTCTTTTTACAGCTACCTTTTATTCTTTTGCAAACTGTTAACTTGCTAATAGAGCCATGGCCAGTAAGGGAGGTATGGTAAGGTATTCTCCACACGCAGACAGAATGACAAAGGAAGAGAGAGAAAGGACAAGCAAAATACAAGGGGGAGCTCCTGTGGTACATGTAGGCAGTTTATATCTTTAAACCTTTTCTTGGTAGAAGTGGTATTGGCTAGTACCTGACAGCTTCTCTCAGTTGGCAATGGGTTTTTCTGAAAGGTCTAGACAGGTACTGCCAGGAGCTGGCAGATTATACTTAGTATTCTGCTTGAAAGAATCACTTGTTAAAAGCAAGCCTCTTCTCAGTACTTGAGTTTGGTGGTAGGGAACAAACAACAAACGTCAAAGATTAGTGTTAGGTCTAGAATTAGGGTTTGCCTTGGAATGCCAGGAAAGATGAACTGCAGTTATTGCTGGGTTCCCTTAAATTTGCATCCCTAATACTACAGCTAGTTCTGCAAGGGGAAAAGCAAAGCAGGAAACAATTTGGTAAATAACCAGGAGCTCTAAATTAGAGATATAGTAATGTTTAGAAATAGAGGGAGGGCAGAACTATAGTGTAGTTAGGTTTGCTAACTTGTCTTAAAAGACCTAAAACTTGATGGATTAAATCCAATACCATCATTATAATCCTAGATTAGGATATAAAATTTCAGACTACTGCTTTGGAAGTTAATGATATGTAGCAATCTTTTACTCTAGTGTTAATTGTTTTCAGTTAAGGGCTAGAAATGAGGTTAAAATGAAGGTATAAAAAATCAAGGGGGTGCTGAGCTGTAATTATTACTGTGTTTGGAAAGCCTTGGAAGGTAATGAGACTCTTTGGCCAATTCTGTTTCCTAAAATAAAGCCTCTTCCTGAACACAAAGCATTGGATTTGTGTGAGAAAAGTGCCCTACCAGAGACCACAACATAGTACAGTTCTTCAGTGTCCTAAAGCAGTCAGTCTGACAGGGCCTATCTAAAGATTAGTTAATTTAGCTAAAGCCAGCACTGACTGCAGTTAGGTCTTCCTGCATTTTGGAGTCCTAACCCTGACTTTAGCCATAAATTTGCATTAGCACAAGTGATGACCACTGCATGAAACTTAATATAAAATCCTATCTCTTTACACTTCCATACTTTATTATGGAAATGAAAAATCTGGGCAGCTCCTGTTACTGTGGGACTTAGACATGTTTATTGACCTAGGCTTATGGCTGGTTCCTTTAGGATCTAGAGGAATGTAATTAATTCTGGATATTTCCAGGGTATTTTGCCTGGACTCCAACATGTATACAAGATTAGGTTTCTAATGGTTTTGTGGTTGCAAGGGTTAGGATTTGTTTTGGATTATGAAATGCAGAAAGTTCTAAAATGTAGTCAGTTCCAGGCTTAGAAATGTCCACTAACATAATATTTAGCGCTTCTACACAAAAGGAAGCAATATGATAAGTGCCTTTCTATCCCTTTCATTATATTGCACCTGAGTTATATCTAGAGTTCAAGATAATGATTGCTAAGAGATCAGGATTAATTTTAATACTGTGGTTAGGAAACTTGTTACCGTCTGTCATTTTGTAACCACAGCTTTTGAGAGAGTATGTGTACAGTCCATATCAACTATTTGGAGTAGGACACAGTTTGAGATTAAACTACCTGAATTTAGGCATTTAAGTATGTGTGACTGCTTGTGGGTAAAATGCCTAACCTCCTTTCATAGTTCATAGAGATCCAGTTAATACATTATTAATCTTAGACCTATCCATAGTGAATAGTCTCAGAAGTGGTTGAAATTCTCAGGAGCAAGGGACCCCTTTGTTCATTTAGGTTTAGGATTTGATTCACGTATGGCTAGGGATGGGGTACAACCATTATGTAATTTAATCTTAGTTTGTTCACCTATTTCAAAATTGAGCTGCTACTTTAGTTAACCATCAGAACTTTCTTCCTTGAGCTTTCTAAACCTATAACCTATGCGTGATGTTAAGATAAAACTCAGTGTGTCAGGCACCTAATGCAAATAGCACTATAACTAGGTTAGCAATATTTTTCAAATCACAGGCTGACTACTGTTCTGCTTTCCCTGTATGCATGAATGTCAAACCTTAATTCTGATACCTAATTTAACATTGGGTTGCAAGAGGTAGATAATCACTATGGTTTTATAGACCCTAACAGAGCCAAGGCTAAAAATAGGTTGACAAACCTATTTACACTGAGAATTAATTGTAGCTTTGTCCTCTCTGAAATTCTAAACCTCAGGCTTGGATCCCAGTCTTCTGCTTGACAGCAATAGATTGTTGCTACTGAATCTTCCTATTCTCTCTTAGTTCCTAACAGGACCACTCCTAAAAATAATCTGTAGAACCTTTAGAAACACAGCAGATGAGGCCTCCATTGACTTCCAAAGACTATTTCTAATCTCCATATTTGCCTCTTTAGGGTTGTGGATTGTTCACACGGGATCTTGAGAGTATATGAAGTTTTGCAATCTAAACCAGCAGACTTCTATAGCAGAAAATGTAACATAATGTCCAAGGTCCGAGAGAATGTGGTTGGCCAGAATTTCCCGAGTTTATATACCCTAAACTGAATATAAACTGAAATCCAAGGCACCACTCTGCTAGAGACCAAAGTTCAATATGTTCATTTAAGCCCCAGTGGAACTATACAGCCAGCCCTTCTAATATCCACAACTCCTAACTCCCCTTATTTCCAAGCACCCACTTAGCCCTAGTTTGCACCTTAAAGAATATGACATTGTTGGCTAAAACTTGGCATTTTCCTCTAATTATCTAAGGAATTAACTCTGACTCTAGACTGGTAAACCTGTTTAAAGTTAGCTCCTTTATTAATTCAAGTTCACAAGCCTGCATTGAAATTCAAAACTTATTCAACTCTTTTTGATTTCAGAATTCAGTGCTTTATCACTAAGCTTTTCTTCCTTTCTCACCCCACTTAGGCTACTTGATAAACAAAGGTGAGGAATTTTAAGGGCATTTACCTTGTTTTATTATTCCAATCAAGCCATGCTTTCTGTAGGATCCTTAATACAACAGATACGTGATTGGCTTCATACCACCACATAAGGGAGAGTTTATAGTAACTTAAGAATGATTCTGTAACAAACTCTACAGAATGAGTTATTCGTGCTCACTGTTGACATTTAACATAATTATTTGTTAAAGAATGAATGTTTCTGGATCAGTAGATGGCCGGGCTATGTTATCTTACACTGAATCTTATGAAATTGTTCAGCAATTATGTTTGTAGAATTGCAGCTCCGAGTTCACATGGTAGTGAATGCTCCATAAAATTTGCAAAATTGCCAACAATGTAATTACAAGCCTTTCAGCACAGAAACAAAACAAAAGGTAGCATTTACAGATAACCCCACTGTATCACTGAAATGTGCAGGAGGAGTTCCAGTTCTAATAGCTTTTAATGTATCTTTAAAATTCAACTAATCCTTTACATTATGTCTCCAGGAAAGCAAGTTTGCAAACTGTCAAAGACAGAATAACATTATCTTGGATACAATAAGACATAATCAGGTCATGAGGGCACAGTGTTGTTCCTGAAAATATTAATACTTGCTAATGAAGAGCCTGTTGCATGATTTCAAGCTTGGTAGAGGGAGTGTAAAATTAACTTGCCCTCATATCGCAATCATGAAAGTATTGGAGGTGTATCTTTGGTTCATCACTTGTCAGGGTAAAATAATATACCCTTTACTGAGGTTTGTTGGGGTGGCAGATTTTCCTGTGCTATGACATTGCTGTCAATGTCATAACTAAGCATCAGCAGCAGTTATAAGCATGCAGATCTACATTTAAACCTGCAGTCAACATTTAGACACAGTTTCATGGCTCAGTGTTTCCACCTGCATACTTAGACTACTTCAGTGAGCTTTTGTGCGAACTAGAAATTGATGTCCTCATTACTGTAAAATTCTTCCCTAGTGCATAACAAAACATAAACATTCTTCCATTTCAAATACTGGTTACAGAAGGGCCAATTCTATGGGCAAGTAACATGTATACAGAAAGTATCAACATCCATTTGGCCAGAGGTGTAAAATTAGTTTCAAGAACACTGCAGCTAGCACCAAATGTGGAACACTGGAACAGATTGCCCAGGGAGGTGGTTGAGGCCACACTCCTGGAGATATTCAAGGTGAGGCTTGACAAGGCTCTGAGTAACTTGATCTAGTTGAGGATGTCCCTGCTCACTGCAGGGGTGTTGGACCTTTAGAGGTCCCTTGCAGCCCAAACCATTCTATGAGCCTATGAAATGTCTGCTTTCCAATCTTCATACATTACACCATCACCTCTGCCTGAAAAGCTTCAATGTTGTGAAAATACAAGCATGTGGTAATTTTTTGCATGCATCAAAACTTCTGAAATCTATAGAGATGCCAACTCTGAGAAAATACTTTAAACTATTTAGGCAAAGCATGCTAGCCCAAAGAGAAAACCTCATTGGAGACCTGACAAAATAAACCTTGAAAGATTAATCACTGTGGTTTATGAATTGCTCTAAATTGCAACAAACCATGCCATAGGCACCTACTATGCAAATGGAAAATGAAAAACAAGTTCAAGACAACACTGATACAAAAGACTAAGTAAACTGAAGTTTACAGACACATCTGTGCTTAATTCTAGCAAACAGTAATCTGCAAAACCATTTGATTACCATATTTCTCTTAATAAGCATAGCCTTTCACTTTCCTTTTTCTTCTACTGTTAGCTCATGTATTAAATTATGGTTAGGAAGAAAATGACAACGTTTCATAGCACTACTGACAGTGTGCTCTTCTCTAGTTTATCTATTCATGCCTGCATATAAAAGAGAGCAAACCAACAGACAAGTTAGTATTAATAAGAACAGAAAAAGTACTCGATATATTTTCAAGTGCTTGTAAAGAGGACTTACATGCATGTTAATGTGACAGCTATCTCTTCTAAAAAGCAAGTGAATTCTGTGTTTACAGAAGTGAAAAACATCCTCTGAAAGACTGTCTTTGAACTCGGATACAGAGAAAATATCATGATGCATGCCAGGTTGTCTTTTTTTGTAAGTTGCATGCACACAAACTGGAATGCTAACAGCACCTTGCAAGTTTAGAATTTAAAATAGTGTTTACTGCAAAGAGTGGAACAGTGTACCCAAAGTTGTGACATGCTTCATCACACAGGTTTGAAGTGATTTACTGTGAACTTTTCTGAAATTTTGGCATAAATGAGTGAATTTTTCTGAAACATTTTGCTACAAGTGCATACATTTCTTGAAGCAGAACTCAGTTCCAGTTACACTCAAAAATCTAGATTACCTGCTTTCAGCCAATTTCCTTATATTTCCATCTTATATTTCCATCGAGGGAGGTCAATGGGCTTCATGAATTACATGAAGTAACTTCTGCTATTGCCCTTACAGAATGCTAGCAAAAATTTACAGGAAAGGTTTATTTTAACATATTGAAAGAGCTCTTCATTATGTATTCATCATTAATCATCTTCTCTCTTTGTGTGAAATTTCTGGCTAAGCTCAAAGCAAGTATACATTCCAAATATGTCTGTTGCACTGACTTAATTTTTCTGTCTTCTGTAGTAAGGTTCATGTGCTTAAGATACATAGCTTGCTTCTAAATTGTAAGAAATGCTTTTTATATTTGCTTATGCTGCCCCCCTCCACCCCCCCCCCACCCCACCCGGAAGTTTGCTCATACACCAACAAAGACAGCAACGT
>JANIJG010000448.1:11000-42459 GCA_024611175.1 Megaceryle torquata | reverse complement strand
TGCTGAGGACTCCAGAGCTGCCCCAGCACTGCAGGGGGGTCTCCCCAGAGCCCTGGGAGCAGAGGGGCAGGATCCCCTCCCTCGACCTAATGGGGACGTTGCTGAAGAGCATCCCACCCCATCACCAGGGATGCTGTGCCTCTCCCCATCCCCATCCTCCCCCATCCCTTCACCGCCCGGCTGCCGCCGGCCCTCCCAGGGAACAGGAAAAGTTAAAAGTAGTTTCTTTATGAGAAGTTGAGCTCTTGGCTGCCGTTCCTCACCGGGGCCCTGCACTGGCCTTATCTGAGAGCCACAGCTTTTGGTGTTACAGGAATAGCAGGTCCCTAAGGGAAGCTGGGCGGGGGAGCTGGGGGAGGCAGAGGAGCCATGGCAGGAGCAGCTCAGGGCCGTGCATCCCTCCCGGGCATCTTTGGCCCTTCCACCACTCACATTTCTGCCCTCTGGCCCCAGCAACACAGGTCCCTGTCCTTCCTGGAGCTTCCTCGTGCCTCTGTGGCTCTGAAGAGGCAAGAAGGGTTTTGCTTTCAGAGAAACTGGAGCATCCCTGGAGGGATGCTAGAGGGGTGGATGGAGCCTACATGCCCTCTGAGATGTTCCTGAGGCTTTCTGCAGCTCCTCTATGTTTTGTGGCAGCTGGGAGCTCAGTACGGTAGACATGACCATCCTCCTGCATGCACAGCTCTTGCACAAGTGGATGCTACAGGCACAAGGTCCTGCCTGCAGAAGTCCTGCATGCCAGTGTCCTCCATGTACAGTGGAACAAGGTACCGGGCAGCACGTGCTCTGGAGGGTGGATGGAGCCTACATCCCCTGTGAGATAGATGTTCCTGAGGCTTTTTTCAGCTCCTCTTTGTAGCAGCTGGGAGCTCGATAAGGTAGAGACAACCATCCTGCACGTGTAGATCTTGCACAAACTGATGTTACGTGCACAAGATCCTGCTTGACAAAGTCCTGCATGTCAAAGTCCTGCCTGCAAAAGTTCTGCATGCCAAAGTCTCCCATACACAGCAGAGCAAAGCACCAGACAGCATGTGCCCTGGCTGGGGAAGGTTCTGCTCCTGCCTTCTCCAACACCCCAAACATCCCCCTTCCTCTGCAACACCATCCGAGCCGGCACCCGCTTGCATCAATGGCCGGCACCGTCCCGCTTGCTCCATCGCAAGGGTGGGAGCCGCCCAGCCGAGGAAGGCACCTCATCTCACCTCATCTTATCTAAATATTTGGGAAGCAGCAATGGAGACAGGATGCACTTGCCGGGGCGGAAGACCAGTCCTGGGCACGGTGTGAGGGTGAGCTCAGCATCGTGAGGCCCCGGCTGCCCCTGGGAACTGCTGCTGCCCTCGCCTGCCCTTTCACTTTGCATGGGGAGAAACTTTGCTCTGTTGAGTCCACGCTGTTGAATCACAGATTAGTTTTGGTTGGAAAAGACCTTTAAGATCATGAAGCCCAACCATTAACCCAGCATTGCCAGGGCACCACTAAACCATGTCCCTCAGCACCACAGCTCCCCAGCTCTGAAATCCCTCCAGGGATGGGGACTCCACCACTGCCCTGGGCAGATTGGGCCAGGCCTGGACGACCCTGGAGGGAAAGAAGTTGTTCCTCAGGTCCAACCTAAACCTCTCCTGGGGCAACTTGAAGCTACTTCCTCTTGTCCTGATGCTTGTTCCTTGGGAGCAAAGCCCGACCCCACCTGGCTCCGACCTTCTGTCAGGAGCTGTCAAGAGCAAGAAGGTCTCCCCTGAGCATCCTTTTCTCCAGGCTGAACACATCCAGGTCCCTCAGCGTCGCCTTACCACACTTGTGCTCCAGCCCCTTCCCCAGCTGCGTTGCCCTTCTCTGGCCACGCTCCAGCCCCTCCATGTCCTGCTGGGAGTGAGGGGCCCAAAACTGACCCCAGGATTCCAGGGGCAGCATCCCCAGTGCCCAGTGCAGGGAGACAATCCCTGTCCTGCTGGCCACACCAGTGCTGATCCAAGCCAGAATGCTGGTGGATTTTTGTCCACGTGGGCATATGCTGGCTCATCTCCAGCCAGCTGTTGACCAACCCCCCACCGTGTCCTTTTCCACCCCGCAGGTTCCAGCCACTCATCCCCAAGCCATCCCAACTGCACCTCTGGGACAAAAAAGCTGGATGGGAAACCTGCCCCCATCCCGGTGCCAGGGCAGCCCATGGGCAGCGAGATGAGACATTAGGGAGGCAGCATCCCCTAGAAAGCTCATCCCCAGCAGGACAGGGAGGAGAGGGTTACGGCTTGGTCGGAGTGGTGTTTTTATCATCTCTGGACGCTGGGTTGTGCTCCTACGCTTTAGATGTCCTGCAGTTTATCAGTCCCTGCCTGTGCAGCATTTACTGCTCAGCAGAGGCATAAAAAGCCTCTCTGCTGCCTCCCTGCATCCTCCTGCCCCATGTTTTGTTGCAGCTTTGCCTTCCCCAGCCCTTAACAACCCACTTCTCCTACCACCTCATGGAGAGGGAGAGGTGGAAAAAAGACCTTTAAAATGCCTTTTTTTTTTTTTTTTTGGGTGGGAAGGGAAATCACATGTGAGGCCAAAACCCAGTTGAGCACTGAACCAGCTTGCTGCCAGATGGCAAGCAGAGCCTAAGCCCCATTTTGAGGCTGAACTCAAAGGTTTTACCCCTTCCAGGGTTGGAGAGGGGCACATAAAGGCCATTGCAGCCGTCAAGGCTTGCCTGGCAGCAGTGCCATGGCCCTGCAGCTCTCCCCTTCCCCTCCTGCTGCTGAAGCTGCTCGCATTCCTTGGCTGGAGTTGACAGGCGCTGCCGAGCAGCTCGAATCCGGTTCCCACACTGGTGAGGACCTAAAACTAACATCCCCGAATGAGGTAACAGCACTTGAGTCAACAAACCACCCCCGCCAGCTGCACTGGGCGAGGGGGACCACGACCCTGCTCGGTGAGGGGGTCTCTGCCTGCTCCAGGGACTGTCCTGCTGTCCCCAGACTGATGAGTGTCACACAGCAAATTCCCACAGGCACCTGAGTGGGGGTTTGAATGGTCCCCTGGATGGAGCAGGCACTGGTGCTCCCCATCATCCACTGACTCAGCTCACTGGGCTCATCCACATTGTGGCTGGGGACACGATGGAGGGGGAATGCTGAAATGCTGGGCCCCTCACAGGTGGTCACAGGGTTGTGTGGCTCAACTGTAGCTCAGGGGGGCACCGCCTGCCTCTGACATGGTCATCTCCTGCTTCATCTAATGCATTTTGAGGTTGGCATAAGGAACATCCATCTATCTACCTATGTATCTATGTATCTATCTATGTATCTATCTATGTATCTAACTATCTATCTGTCTATCTATCTATCTATCTATCTATCTATCTATCTATCTATCTATCTATCTATCTATCTATCTATCTATCTGTCCATCCATCCATCCCACTGCTGGAGCACCCCAAGCAGGCAACAAAAACCCAGCTGAAGATACACCTCTGAGCTATACCTTGGGAAAGCCATCCTATGGAATGCAAGGTATTGAGCTAATAAGCCTCATTAAAAAAACCTGTTAAGATCCTGCTGTAATCAAAGGAAGGAGAAGGGGCAAAAGGGAGGCTGGTGGAACATGGATCAAACTGTTCCCTGCTGGTTAAAAGTATTGCCTGAAAAGGAAGGATGCTGGGAAATAATCTGCCCATAAAATACCTTCGGTCCACAAAGTGATACCAACCATATATTTAGCTTTTTACTTTTTAGGATTTACAGATTAAGTTGTTTTTTGGCTTTTTTTTAATAATCTAATTTTTAACTTTACTGCATCTGGAGGAACTGAGGTGCTGCGGGGTGCAATGCCTGCAGTCCCTGGGTTCAGTCCCAACAAGTTTGCTGGGCTCCCTGCATGTCCAACGCTGCCCCACGAGCCCAGCGATGCCCAGGGTGGCCTGGTCCACACTGACCTCTCCCTTGCGGTGTGTGATCTTGACAAGTCCACCACCACTGAGCCCCCGTGTTGTCCTCGATGCTTCCACAGCAATCCTTTCTGGAGCTGAGCTGTTAGCACAACGCTGCCGTGACTCGGGCTCGTTCTTGCGGACCGGGACTGGAGCTGTTTCTGGAACACTTCTCCCTACAGCGCACACTTTCCTGTTTTCCCACGGGTTGCAAAACGCAAAGGATTTTTTCACTTTGCTGTCAAGATTTGGCTAGGGACTTGTTTACCAGTCCTACAAAGCAGGGAAACCAGATAGTGCCATTTCTCTGTTATCTGCTCGGCTTGGGAGGCATAAAATTTGTTGCAATTCTCAGGATTACGGCCGAGTGGAAAGTTAACGTCGGGCGGGCGAGCGGGAGGTGTTCTGGCAGCTGAGCAGAGCGATGGCCTGGGAGGATGCACCCTTGCAGTCTTTCAGCAGCTGGTTCCAGGCGTAGTTGGCATTTTGCTAACAATGCTTCGTCTCGTTATTATGCCCAGGGGAGTGGAAGGGAAACAGGGCGGCAGACTCGCTGGCTCGCCGTCGCCCAGCAGAATGGGCAGAGAGGAGTGATGGACAATGCCAAGCCCCGATGGCTGCCCGCCCCTAGGCATGCTGGTGCATCGCTGTGCACGGGCACGTCACAGATTTACCATCCCCCCTTTCCAAAAAGCTTCCCAGCACAGCTCTGGTGAAGCCATGGGAAGTACAGTGACACTTTGCCCAGAAATAGGAGGTGGGGCTGCAGGTGGGGTTGTTCAGCCTGGAGAAAAGGAGGCTCAGTAGAGAACTTCTTGCTCTTGACAGCTCCCTGACAGAAGGTTGGAGCCAGGTGGGGTCGGGCTTTGCTCCCAAGGAACAAGCATCAGGGCAAGAGGAAGTAGCTTCAAGTTGCCCCAGGGGAGGGTCAGGTTGGACCTGAGGAACAATTTCTTTCCCTCCAGGGTCATCCAGGCCTGGCCCAGTCTGCCCAGGGCAGTGGTGGAGTCCCCATCCCTGGAGGGATTTCACAGCTGGGGAGCTGTGGTGCTGAGGGACATGGTTTAGTGGTGCCCTGGCAATGCTGGGTTAATGGTTGGGCTTCATGATCTTAAAGGTCTTTTCCAACAAAAATGATTCTGTGGTTCTATGATTCTGTGATGATTCTATGATTGATTCTATGATTCAGACACTGAACAAAGCAGGGCAGGGGATGCTTTCAGGAGATGCTGTCCTGCTATGGTGTCTGGGCTACAGGCACCATGGTAATAAGGTACCTCCTTGAAGTCATCCTCTGTGTTAAGGGCAGGACATCTAAAACCATCATCATTTCTACAGGTGTGCAGGCAAGGAGCATTTACACCCAGCAGTGGCCAAAGTAGGAAGGTGATGACCATGAGATGGCAGCAGACAGGTGCTTCCCCTCCTCCAGGAGTACAGTGGGTGCTACTGGGATGTCCTAGCCCTCTCTAAGGCTTCCAGGCAGGGCCACCAACAAGTTACAGGGAATTCAAGAGCCACTGTGGTCGGTAGGAACAATCATGCTCATCTCAGCATGCATCTAAAGGAATTTCATGAACACTGGCTTCATTTTGTGCCTCACCACAATATGGAGAAGTCAAGAGTCAGTCTATTTTACAAATGGGGCAGTAGAGGTTCGTGAACCTGAGCAGCTATTTCCAATGCTGTGGAGCACAAGCTGAGAAGGTTCCCAAAGTGCCAATTTCCCAATGCTTACACTGCCTTGGCAGGGATGAGATCCAGAAACCAGAGCACTATAATGCCAAAAACCACACCTGAGCTCTACCCATGGCTCAGATACAACCACTCTGACGAGATCTCACCAGCCATGTGGTGGTGTCTTTTCCTCTTTGCCATCAGCTTAAAACTTACTAATACATTATCAATATATTGCATTTTCTGTATTACAGGAAACTCATAGATTCCACAAGATTCATTTTGAAGGTGGGTACCCCTCAGAAAAGCCACCAGACAGTACCCACCCACCAGAAGAAGGGGTCTTTGTGTATAGTTTTGGGTTGGGTTTACATTTCCCCAACCTTGGCACTATCTTTTACTACTCCTCTACAAGACTGTAGAGGGTTTGAAACAAATGAAATGGAGGGGATTTTTTGCTCTCCCTTTAGGGTTCCATGAGAGCTGATAGAGCATTGAGGAGCACAGTGAGTCCCAAACTCCAGGCTGCTGTGCTTTCCAGTTGCTTTGCAACCCAGCAGTGAGGTTGCAAGATCTCACCATGTACACAACAACTGTGGAGGAACTCTACAATTCTTGCTTGGGTTTTGGGATAAGCTTCTGACCCCCTGCCCTGCAAAGCCAAAATGTTTCTCCATTAGCCTTTGCAGAGGGAAAGTTTCAACCTCTAAAATTTCGCACTGCTTTTCTTCTGAGACCCAGGCAGGTTCAGCTGCTCCTTCTACTTGAAGAAGACCAGTGGGCCTCTTCTCCTCCTGACATACCCCCACTGGGTGATACTGCTGAGTATGGGTTTGCATTTACCATTTTACATGCCAAAGGGGGTTGCATCTTATTTTGATGAAGGTACTCTCACCTCTGTAGGCTCCTGTGCTCAGAGCACCACAGGTTAAAAGGTGGTCTCCAACAGCAACATGGATGCTAATCCTACACAGAACTCCAAAAGGGTGGTACTTACACAAGTTTTAGCTTCTTTCAGATAGATGGTGGGCCTGTTATTTTGTACCTGGTCTTTACAGATGACCTGGAAAAGACAGAAGAAAAGCAACTCTCAAATCATAGGTTGGAAGGACAGTTCGTCACCTATACAACAGGTTGACCCAAGACAGAAGACATCCCAACCAAAGCTCTGATCTGTTTGATGAGACAGGCCCAGGAGCTCTTCACTCAACCTTTTATGTGTGGAAAGGGTTTCCACAGACAACTGACATGGTTGCTAATGCACTTCCCAAAGCAGGCTTAGGATTTGCAGTACAAGGTGAAGCAGGAATTGGCTCAGGCAGTGGAAAGATCCATGCCAGTGGGCCATGGTGCAGTCCTGCCCTACAGAAGATGAGCATCAAGAAGCAGAATCCCCTTCCCTCCTTCCTAGCACTGGGATCTTTAGCTATCCTGGCTTGCATTTGGAGACCCCCTACGCTCCCAAGCCATTTTCTGCTACTATTATCCATGCATGGTCTATGCTGAAATGTGGTCTTTGCCCTCTCATCAAGTCCAGGTCCACCCCAAGGCAGCGTCTGCTCTCCATAGTGCTTCCCTCCCTCTTCCCAAATTTCACTTCTTCCTTTTTCAGCCCCCAGACCATAATCCCCCTCACCTCCATCCTCTCTGTCTCTTCACTGGGAAGCTGCAGGAGAGAGGGGTTGGAACTAGCTCACTTTTAAAGATCCCTTCCAACCCAAACCAGCCTATGATTCCATGACCCAGAATTATTTTGCTGCCTTGTGTTTTCCTTAGGCAGACCCCTCTGACACAAGACAGGTGCCTCAAGAAGGACTGCAGACTTTCACATCTACATGAGATACCATCACTATGAAGCATCCACCTTCCTGTAGGCATCATTACCTCATTTTGGAAAGATGCGTTAGGGTGCTGTTGGTCAGAACAGCTGCTGACCGTGTGGTCCCTTGGGGTCGGGGCTGATGGCTGTGCACTGGCAGGTCTCCAGTCAGCGCTCACAGGTTTGGTCGGTGCAGATCTGGCATCTGTGCTTCTGTGATCTGGGTCCCCAGCAGACACCAAAAAACAAGCAGACAGGCACTGATACAGTACAGAGGATACAGCTGACACAGCTCCATTTGTGAGCGGCTGAAAATCAGCTCTCAACTCTAAGGGCTAAAGCCTTGCAGCTCATTGTGTCACAGACTGGAGAGGCTTTGGGTCACTTCTTTTTTTTTTTTTTTTTTTTTTTTTTTTTTTTTTTTTTCCAAGTTAACTTTGATATGGAAAAAATATTATTGCTGATTTTACTTTCTGCTGCTGAAACCCACCAGACTGTTCTGGAGAGGTGAAACCCAAGGCTACGATGGCTGCGTGTTGGTAGCTGGGTGATTACTTGAAAAAAGGGGTTTGTTGGGTAAATGGGGCAGTTCTCCTTTCACTTTGTTTGGGGTGTCTTCTGTGGGGGTTTCTACAACAGAGGTAGACTATGTATTGGAAGACCTTCTGGTGGCGTTTCAGCACTTAAAGGGGCCTGTCGGAAAGATGGGGACAGACTTTCTAACAGGGCCTGTTGTGGCAGGACAAGGAGTGATGGTTTTAAACTGAAAGAGGGGAGATTTAGTCTAGAGAGAAGAAAGAAATTCCTATGATGAGGGTGGTGATTCACTGACCCAGGTTTCCCAGAGAGGTGGTTGGTGCCCCAGCTATGGAAACATTCCAGGTGAGGTTGGATGGGGCTCTGAGCAACCTGATCCTAGTTGCAGGTGTCCCTGCTCAATAAAGGGTGGTTGAACTAGATGCCCTTGGAAGGTCCCTTCCCACCCAAACAATTCCGTGATTCCATGATTTTATGTTTCTATCTGAGCTGGCTACCCAGGATCTCCCAGTGAGTGGAGTTCATGTGCAATATGATTGACAGCTGCAGCCACCTCGGTTGGGAAGGGATGAAATGCCACAACCTCTGTTGACTACATCGCCATCAGCTATGGAGGAAGTCCAGGGTGACTTAGAAGCGCTACTACAAATACTACTACCTAGTGCCTGGTACTATGGGAGGCTACTTAGTGCCTGGTACTGTAGGCTCTCTCCATGGGAGAGCCTGAGGTGTGCTGCCTGCATGCTACTCCAGATGAACACATGCCCCATGTCTACCAGCCCCATGCTGGTGTCTCAGATACCTGAGAACATCTCAGATGCGTTTGTTAATGTCTGTAACATCTTACAGTTTCTTGTGCAATGGGAGCAGGGCAAGGAGCCCAGCAGCCTCTCCAAATCCTTTAGAAGAAGTGGATCTCCATCCCCAGGTTCCTAATTGATCCTTAAATGGTGACAAAGAGAATTAAAATGTCACATCCTGTTCACAGCCTGTTTGCTTTTGGGACTCCTGCCTCTTCCACAGAAAAGACAAGGGATATTTCTCTCCCAGACACATTCAGAAGGCTCCAGCAGGGAACTCATTTCAAAGCCATCTGTTTCACTGGCATTCTCTCACCTATTATTAAATGTAAAGGTTTTTTAGACCTCTCCATGCTCAATGCTTGAACGCTCAAATTTGAATTAACATAATTTCACATATCATCCTTTAATGGAGAACAGTCCTGTGAAGCAGGAGGGGAGAGAAACATCCTTCATGAAGATACCCGTTTCACGTCCTCATGCCTGCTAACATGCTCAAACCCTGACCTGGGTGAAGCCAGAGAAGATGTTCTTGCATCAAGGCCTTGGTGCGTTTAGTGATGCTGGCAGCCAGAGATGGTTTTGTGAGTGGCTTTGCTATTGCAGGTAACTGGAAACTGGGTCAAGAATAACATTTTGCAGAGGAAGATAATGAAGGGATTCAGCATCTTCACAGCTTTTATGCAGAGACAGATGTGAGCTGAACCCACAATCCCACCCTAGTCTGGAAGGCACCATGGACTTCTCACAGACATGAGATGCTACCAGACAAAATGCCAGTGGGGAGCCTAAACTGTGCCTCATCAGGACACGTATGACCTAACGTGAATCTGTCAAGCTTTAGAGCTCTTGAGAAAATATATTAACAGTGTTCAGCAAGATCCTAAACACTGTGTGGACACTCATAAGGCTGCTTAGACAGAAGTCAGCAGCCAAACACCCTAACCCCCCCCACCCCCCCGCAGCAATGACAAATATCCATCCTAACTGCTTAGGCTCTTTAGAGGTTGTAGACTCAGAGTTTAGCCACAAAATCTCCTTAGTCATCTAAAGCTTATTTTCTGTGCATGCCCAGACAGCCTTCACTAAGCTGTCAGCCACACTAGGGATCTTCTAAAGTCAGCTTTCAGGGTGCTGTCAATCTGTTCCACCAGCTCTACAATGTCAATCTCCACCTCTGAACTCATTGCAGCTGGCTCCCTTTTGCAGTCGCTGAAGATCAAGTCATTGCAGTTGATGGTGCTTTAGGCAGAGTTTGGTCAATCTGAAAGCCAATATCTAGACTTTGCCAGTTGCCTCATGCCTTGAACTTCACTAACTGCATTGCCTCGATCTCCACCACCACATCTCCCTCCCACCAACAGGTACCTAAACAACCAGTTGTCATGGAGACAACTATGCTGGAAAGTCCTAAAATGAGACAAGGTGATGACACACCACAATGACAGGTGTTTAGGGTAGCCAAAGGAAAAGACCACAAAAGGGCCTCCCAGCAAAAGAAATCAAGGTTTGCATCTTCTGGTACCTGCTCCAGGACTCAGTGTGGTGGCTGCCTCTGAGACCTTGTCGATGCCGCCGGGTGGTAAAGACAGAGATGTTTTACCAGTGGTGTGGGGCGCAGATGCACCAAAAGGGGTAACAGAAGTGCTGATGCTTCCAGGTCTGGTGGAAGAGTCCGGTCCCTGGGCTGGAGAACTAGAAGAAGAATGAGTCTGCTTGGCAACAGATGTGGGAGAAGAGACACCGTAGTCCTTGAGCTCAGGGGGAAGGTTGCTCCTTGGCACTCCAGTGCTCACAGTGGTGCTGGTCAGCTGGTCCAAAGGCTGGCTTCTGTGAGCTTCCACGCTGGAAGGGGATGTGACAGCAATCCCTAAACCTCCTGTGATGGTTGGAAGGAGGGCATGAGTGAGGACAGGATTTGCAGCAGTGATGGCTGGTGAGCTTCCCAAGCTGGCTGAATGGCTAGTCTTCTGCTGGCTAACACTGGAGGTTGCAGCAGGAGTGGCTGCTGAGGCTCCAGAGATGGTTGAAGAGGTGACCTTCTGGTCACCTGCGAAAGGCAATGTCATGGGGTTGGGTGGTGAGTTTCTCATGTTGTTTGGCAAAGTGGTCACTTGAACTGTGGCAGATAACACCGCAAGGGTGGATGGTGAGTTTCTTGAGCTATCTGTGGGCATGATCTTTTGATCAGTGGTGGGTGATGGCACAGTGGTGGGTGACGGGCTTCCCACCTTGCTTGTAGAAAAGGCCCCTGAAACTGTGGGATGTGATGTTGTAGAGATGTAAGGCGAGTCCCCTGGGGAGGGATCTTTCACCTTGCTGGTAGTCGTGGCCTGCCCTGGGCTTGCAGAGGCAACATCCTGAGAGTTGACACCTAGGGAAAAGTAAAAATGCCAAGAAAAACTTTGAACTAAGGAAAATACCCTTGGTTTCCACCCAGAACAGGTAATTGTAGAAATAAATGCTGACCAGAAACCATGAGTCATCCACTCAGGGCTTGTTTCATGCTCTCTAAACTCATATCAAATGCCAGAAATCAAACTCATGAGGGGGTTGGAGGGTGAGCAGGAAGGCAAGACCTGTGGGTTCCCAGAAGGGAGGTCTCAGATAGGAGGTGCAGTAGCTCATGTGCAAAGCACTGCAGGTCATTCCTGAAATAAAGTGTGTCCAGCCCTTGTAAGGGAGCAGCCAAGGGATGCACCAAGTGCTGTTTGTCCAACCCTGTTATGAGGGTCTCACATCCCTGAAGCGGTGAGGAGCTTCAGATAAATAAGATGACACTTCTGACCATTCTGACAGTTCGATTCCTTTTGCAAGCTCAAACTTTTCTTTAATTGCTCCCATTTCATTATTTTTCCCTCCTAAATGCAGATAATTACTATAAAACCATCCCACAGACACCCTCATTTGAATCCACAGAGCCAAAGCACTAAGGGTGGTGAGACACTAGAGCAGGTTGCTCAGAAACATTGTGAATGCCCTATCCCTGGAAGTGTTCAAGACCAGGCTGGACAAGGCTCTGAGCAGCCTGCTCTAGTGTCCCTGCCCATGGCAGGGGGGTTGGAACGAGATGATCTCTAAGGTCCCTTTCAACCCAAACCATTCTATGATTCTACGAAAATTTGTACACACAGTTTGTGCAAACTGTGGAAACTATTTATGCTCACTTTGAAAGAATGGGTCAACACTGGACAGAGTTTGTCAGTAAATTAAAAAAACATTTACTTGGAGCTGCATTACTTGAATTTTAAGGATGTTGTCTTCAGCTGCCTATTGCCAATATTATGACCAATCTACAGTCAAATACTTTTTCAGCTGATTATTTTATTATTCTGAAAAGCCTGAGAAAGACACATAAAAATGTTTAAAGTCAGTGTTCGCTTTCAAAGGAAAAACTTAAAAAAAAAAATATCAAAGGATGCATTTAAGAAAAGAAGTAAGCCAGGAAAACAAAGGGCTCCATCTACACCTACCACGCAAATCCCTAATGCCACCACCTGAACCATGAAATTCCGATGTATTTTGTCATGGTCTTTACCCTGCATTTGTACATTATGTAGAAATGGTACTTTTATCATGGCTTATTTGTTTTTGAGACCAAGAACTGACATTACCTAAGTGGGAAAAAAGCTTGGTTTCAAAGCAGAGGGTTATCCATTGCTCAACTATCTCCCATTATCATACATAAGGAGATCTGCAGTTACTCTCTGAAGAATACTTTAAATTTTCAGATTGTGGAGCTGTTTCTCAGTGAGGGATGCAGCTGAAGGACAGCTTGCCCAACAAAAGAGAGCTTTCTGACAGCAGAGAGCTCAACAAAGTCCCACAGTGTTAAAATGTGCTGTGTTCACCACTAGCCTGGTATAAAAACATGGGACCATTTTTCTGTTTATAATCACTGCAGGACATCCATCACTTGCCATAGAGATAATTTCCCCCCATTGCACAGGGTAACTACCAGATCTGGGCTGTTGGTTTGAGCAAGAGCTCAAATTCACCCCAGGAGCAGTTCTACCATTTTTTCACCTTTCAGGAACCATGGGCTGCACTGAGCCACTTCATCTGTGGACCTGTCTGGAGTCAAGACAACAACCTGATTTTGGAGGAGGGTGGGTTCTTCCATTCAATGACTCTGCAGAAGCTAATTTTATCCCCCATGAGGCACCTCTATATTGTTTTCAACCCTCCAAAGCAGGAGTCACACTTCCAAGGTTTGATTTTTAGTCATAACTCTCTGCTCTGCTCCAGAGATCTGCTTCATTCCTCCATGCTGACATACCAGCAAAGTTATTTTCTCTTACAGAGTCTGTTTGTTAGCACTAGTTGTGCTTCAAAGATGTGATGAAAGCTCGAGTTTCTGAGATTTGTACTGCTGGTGAAATCTAACCCCACCGTATCAAGACCTGGCATGGTGGACGTATGTTTGAGATAGGACCTGGTGAGTGGGATTTGGGATAGGGAGGCTGCAACAGGTTTGGGCTGCCTGGGGACAGGGTGGGTTTGGAATCAGAGAATCACAGAACTACAGAACGATAGGGGATGGAGGGGACCTCTGGAGATCACCCAGTCTGATCCCCCTGCTTCAGCCGGGTCACCCAGAACAGGGTGCCCAGGATTGTATTGTCCAGGTGGGTTTGGAATCTCCCCAGAGAAGAAGACTCCACAGCCTCTCTGGGCAGCCTCAAAGCAATGAAGTTTCTCCTCATGTTTAGATGGAACTTCCTATGTTCAAGTGTTCAGAGGGACTATGGCTGGGCTCTATGTAGGCATCCAAATGTAATGGAATGGAACGGAATGGAATGGAATGGAACAGAACTGAACAGGATAGGATAGAATAGAATAGACAAGAATGGAATATTTTCAGTTGGAAAGGATCTATCATGGTCCCACTGCCTGACCATTTCAGGGAGAATGCAGAGCCAGGAGAAAAGATGTGCAGACACCCTCCTGAAACATGGTTCCTATTTCTGTTTCCCCACCAGCTGCCAGGAGAAGCCATTTCTGAAAACACCAGTAAGATGTGAGTTTAACTGAAACTGGCAGCATGAATTATTTTAGGAAATCCTGGGCTTGCGAGAAAACACCTTCACTCTCTGTGGGAAAAGAGCTTTTGTGGTGAGAAGTCATATTTCCTATAGACTGACCCCTGTCTGCAGGAGAAGAGGATGTAAGGAAGCAAAAAAACACAGACACGAGGACCTAGCAGATGAAACCCAGGTACAAAAGTCACGTCCTTTGCTGTGTTATCAAGGTCTGCCTTGGATCCTTGGTATGGCTGCACCAAGCTAGAGACTGTGCATCCAGACAGCCATAAAATTGGTCTATCCCATAAATAGGTCTGTAGAGGTTTGACAGGGATTTTGACATCAAGGGAGGTAAAAAAAATAAAAATAAATCTTCTAAAGGTAGAAACAATAAAAAAAGACGTAAATAAAGACAGGGTCGGAAGGAAGGTGAAGGAAATCCCCCACTGCTCTCGCTTCCTTTTCATGCACCGGCTCCATCCCAGAGAGTCAGGAAGCAAATAAGAACCAAAGGAGAGGTAGAAAAGACAATTCAATTCAACTCGGTCCAAAAGAGCAAGGGGCAGGTCCATGCTTTGGCTCTGGGCCAGCCTCAGTGGCCAGCTAGGAACCTACAAGACAAGAAACTGGTATCTCAGCCCCAGCACTTCCCAGTCTGTGGAGCTGCAGATTTACAGTGATTTAAGTGGGCTCAAACTGATCTGAGGAGCCAGCACACTCCTGCTTGGACTTGGCAAGCCACCATGCAAGGGGATGGATGGATGGATGGATGGATGGATGGATGGATGGATGGATGGATGGATGGATGGAAGGAAGGATGGATGCATTCAGTGCATGCTGACTGCATGGGCTTGGCTGAGTTTAGGTGATGCTAAGTGCCACAGAGGAACAATCACTCTCCCTTGGTGGGCAGTGACCTGCAACCCTTTGGCAAGTGGCAACACAAATGATCTATGAGGCAGAAAACACTTCACTACAAAATTCCTTTCTTACAAACCTGCTCCAGCTGTATTGGGCTGGATGGGACCACTGGGCAGCCTTTTGCAAATGATCTCCCACCCCAAACGTGATCTAAAGGTGATGTTTCTTTACTAATCTTCACCCCATCTGGGCTGCTACTAAATTTTCTTTTTCCCCCTTTCTTTTTCCACAAACAGCTTGTCTCAAACCAGAATGTTTTGAAGAATTATTGTTGTTGGCCAAAATGATGTCTGTGGTGAACAGCAGCCATGGAGACAACCACAGAAGAGGAAAACCAGGCAGGCTGCAATACTGACACTCTTCAAGCCAATGTGCACCACCAGGGGTTGGACCCACAACACATCAAAGGAGAACAGCTGTGGCTAAGGCTGGGTGAGACCACCCTTCCACAGAGCATCTGTACTCTTTTCCATCACCACAAATGTCCCATAGACTTTTGGGCATTCACCTGTCAGCGAAATTTGCCTTCTATCTCCAGTTGCATTAAATTGTCATTAAATAGAGGGTCACAGCAATGCTGGGAGGGCTGGAACACCTCTGCTGGGGGACCAGGCTGGGGAGCTGGGAGTGTTCAGCCTGGAGAAGAGAAGACTCTGGGGAGACCTTGTGGTGGCCTTTAAGGACTTCAAGGGGATTGTCAGAAAAATGGAGAAAGACTTTTCAGCAGGGTTTGTTGTGACAGGACAAGGGGTGATGGTTTTAAACTAAAAAAAAAAGGACATTGGATTGGAGAGAAGGAAAATTTTTTTCACACTGAAGGTGTTGAGACCCTTCAGTCTAGGTGAGGTCTAGGTTTCCCAGAGAGGTGGTTGATGCCCCCATCCCTGGCACCATTGCAGGTGAGGTTGGCCAGGGCTCTGAGCACCCTGCTCTGGTTGGAGATGTCCCTGCTCCCTGCAGGGGGGTTGGACTGGATGACTTTGAAAGGTCCCTTCCCACCCAAACCATTCTATGATTCTGTGATTCTAAATTAAAGTGGTTTTTCACCACTGTTGCACAAGGACCCAGATGCTGCTGCAGTCATGGGGCTGCACAACTTTCTGCAGTTTTATTGCTTAATATTAGTTGTTTCTTTAGGGACTGTCTCACATCAGCATTGGGAGAACATTTATTTTATACTGGGGAAAAACAAATAGCATTTTTAGTGTCTTGCAGGTTACCCACATGCAGAAGTCCTGGCTTATGCAAACTCATTGCTCTCATTTTCAGAAGCCTAGAAAATACTTCATTACAAAGCAGAAACAAATACAGCACAAGCATCAAGAATCACAGAATGGTTTAGGTTGGAAAAGACCTTTAAGATCATCAAGTCCAACCATTGCCCCATTACTGCCAAGTCCACCACTAAACCATGTCCATCAGCACCACATCTCCATGGCTTTGAAACCCCTCCAGGGATCATGGGAACTCCACCACTGCCCTGGGCAGATTGGGCCAGGCCTGGACGACCCTGGAGGGAAAGAAATTGTTCCTCAGGTCCAACCTAAACCTCTCCTGGGGCAACTTGAAGCTACTTCCTCTTGTCCTGGTGCTTGTTCCTTGGGAGAAGAGCCCAGCCTCCCCTGGCTCCAACCTCCTGTCAGGGAGCTGGCGAGAGCTGGAAGGTCTCTCCTGAGCCTCCTTCCCTCCAGGCTCAAAAAACCCAGGTCCCTCAGCTGCTGCTCACAAGACTTGTGCCCCAGACCCTTCCCCAGCTCCACTGCCCTTCTCTGGCCACACTCCAGCCCCTCAATGTCCCTCTGGGAATGAGGGGCCCAAAACTGAACCCAGGATTCCAGGGGTGGCTTTACCACAGCTGAATCTCAGGGCATCACAAGCCAAGGAGTCACCATTTTCCTTCCACACGTGCTGTATCTCTTGCATACGCCAGACAACTATTTTTTATCTCTTCCTCCCTAACCAGCCACCCGTGCCAAATTTCAGCATCAGACCTGGGGATAATAATTGGTAATGAGCCCCTGTTTGCCTGGGCTGGTAGCCAGTATTGCCTGATGACAGTCTTCAACAAAAGAAATGAAAAGGATCTGGTTGAGGGAGGAGAAAAAACACTGCAACCACAGACTGGTGGCAATAACAGCCAGACAGGACAGGATTATGTTTGGTGCCCCTTAAGCATGAAAATTACTCACAAAAGATGCAGTAGGTCCTTCTGCAGGAAACAAATGACTCTTTCATGCTGTATGCCCCAGAGATAAAATGATTTAGAACATGCTATAAAAGAGAAGGAGGATGGAGGAAAGGTCTTCTAAGCTATCACTCCCCTTACCAGGAGGAGATCCTTTCCAAAACCCCTGAAGAAAGTTGGATTTCAGCCAGAGTCTTTCACTCTATTTTCCAGAAGGCAGAAAAAAACCCCCTGCCCTTGACCTTTCTAGCTGACTTTTTTCAGGGCAAAGCCACTTACTTGATTTCACTTTTTGGACCACCATCAATTCCTCATTTTAAAGAAAATGAGAATAATAGAGCAGCTACTGGTTTACTTTGACAGCACTGGTCGCAGTGAGTCTAATGCTTTGGTCTGCACCTCTCGTCTCCCATGTATCACTCAGAAAACCCCAAACCTTTGCACTTCCATGCTGGGTGCAGGGTAGACCTGCAGGAGGGGAATGCAAGCCCTCCATGCACGCATCCGCACATACGGCAGCCAAACAGCCCGGAGGAAATGAGTCCACTGCAAAAACATGATTTCATTTCCCGATATGTGTATCCCATGACTGTGCCTACGATATCGTGTCTGTGTGTGGACAACCCTGAAGGGGAGAGAACTTTCCCTTCTTGCTAGCAATCAAGGTTGTCCAGAGAGGTGGTTGATGCCCCATCCCTGGAAACATTCCAGGTGAGGTTGGCCAGGTCTCTGAGCAACCTGCTCTAGTTGCAGATGTCTCTGCTCAGTGCAGGGGGGTTGGGCTATCTGACCATGAAAACTCCCTTCCAACCCAAAGCATTCTATGATTCTCTGTTTCTATGATCATGATGGGCTTGTTTGGCTCCCAGTGAGCAATATTTGAGAGAGTGGAAATGCCACTGTCAGTCCCCGCTTCTGTGGGTGCTCCTGGACAGGGCTGCTGTGGGAGTGCTCTGGTCAGGAGGTGCTGGGATGCAAAAGGAAAGGTGTGCTGGGTGTGCCCATGCAGCTCCTTGCAGTATCAGCTGAAGGTTCCAATTTTCACTGGAGGGCCACAATTCTTAGCTGCCATGCACCTACCACTAACCATGCCATGAAGTGATGATCTGGTTGCAACCCCATTGCAGAAAATACATGGTATTTTGCAGGCTGGGGAAGATTCTCCAGGGGGAGTATCTTGTTTGGAAAGGTCATGGCTTGGAGCATAAAGAGAGAAGCAAACTGGCGCAAAGCGAAAGGACATGTCCTGTCCCTCCTCCCATCAGCCCACCCGAAGCCACCACCTCTCCACGCAGCTCCTCTGATTAATTCCCTGCCCAACAGCTTCCCGCTTCCTATTTCAGTAATGCCTCCTCCCCCCTGCCCCCCCATCCACCTTGTTGAAACAGCTCAGATTGGCTGAAAATCTATTAATAGTGAGAAAAGGAAACTCTAAAGAATAACTTAGGAAGTGGTGGCTGACACACCCCAGGCTGGCGGGCTGAGCCCAGCTCAGAGTCTTACGCCAGCCGGCTCCTGCTCCTCCCAAGGCGGGATGAGAACTCCAAGCAGCCCGTGCAACCCAGGGAAGGGGAAGGGATGTGAGCCAGGCCTGAGGAAGTTCCTATTTTCCTCCCCTTTTTTGCAGCCTTTCCTGATTAAAGAGGGGCAACGGGTGGAGTTTGTCAAAGGGACAGCGGAGGCTGATGCTCCAGGGGTGGCCTTTACTGAGGGAAAGCATGTGCCAAACAGAGTGAGGAGGTTCCTGGTCCTTTCTTTGCATCTCAAGAGGCTCCCAGGTAAAAGGAGGGTTTTATCCACCCGCCACAATGCAGCTGTGTCTGAGATGGAGCAGAGACTGATCGCTGCAGAGGGCAGGAAATTTGTCACCTCCTTTTCAAACAGTGAGGGTGATCAGATTGGCAGAATATCACAGAACAGTGTTATTTATCCTGGAATTAAGCTGGGCTACCAGAGCTAATCGTTACTTCACAGGGTTTTTAAATTTTGCCCGTGCAGAGCCTGTCTCCCTTCCACCTGCTCAGGGAATGCCGGGGTCCAAGCAGCGCCATCCTCCTTTGCTACTGTCTGAGACTTCAGTGAGGGATGTGGTATGAGGCTGCTGTTAACGTGCAGACCATCCCTTCCCCCTTGCAAAGAGACACTTCTGATGTCAGGAGATGTCTCCTCAGCACAGGAAAGACATGGACCTGTTGGAGTGAGTCTGGAGGAGGACGCAGAAATGATATGAGAGCTGGAACCCCTCTGCTGTGAAGACAGGATGAGGGAGTTGGGGGCGTTCAGCCTGGAGAAGGGAGGGCTCTGGGGAGACCTCATTGCAGCCTTTCAGTACTTAAAGGGGCTTACAGAAAAGGTGGGGAGGGACTTCTTAGCAGGGCCTGTTGCATCTGAACAAGAGGTGATAGTTTTAAACTAAAAGAGGGAGATTTAGACTGGAGAGAAGGAAGAAATTTTTGATGCTGAGGGTGCTGAGAGCCTGGCCCAGGCTGCCCAGAGAGGTGGTGGCTGCCCCATCCCTGGCACCATTGCAGGGGAGGTTGGCCGGGGCTCTGAGTAACCTGCTCTAGTTGCAGATGTCCCTGCTCTCTGCAGCGGGGTTGGACCAGATGACCTTGAAAGGCCCCTTCCAAACCAAAACATTCTACGATTCTATGATTCTGTGATACACTTCCAAACTGGCATCACACAACCAGTTTGCTGCCAGTCTCACCATCAACATTATGAAATGGTTTCACCCAGGCCAAAGACCAATTTGGCTTTCTGGGTGAGAAGATGGGGAAAGGTCCAACAACTGCTGCCAGAGCATTTTCAGACTCTAATCCATCAGTCCAATTATCCAGTGCAGGAATGTCAATCCTCTACACAACCCTGACAGCATAAAAACTGCTGCAGAACAGTCTCAATAAAACTGCACTGCAAAATATTAAAGATGAGACCTAATGGCTGGATCTAATTAGTGCTACACTATCACTCAGGAAGGAAATGAGTATGTCTGGACTCTGATTTAAAGCCACTGTACGTGTCTTTAGCAGGGAACCTCTTTTAGCCAGCTGTGAAAAGGCTCTATTGAAAAGACCTTCCAGATTGGTGCTGTTTAGAACTTACATGCAAGTGACAGCAAAATCAAGGCAACAATACTGACAAGTGTCCTCTTCTCTGCTGTCAAAAGAAATGACCCTGCAGCCACGGTCTCTGTCCTGGTGAACTATTACCCAGTAAGCCATACTGGCTGAACATGGGGAAGGAAAATGGATGTTCTTCTAGCCCTGAGAGGTTTTGCTCCACCTCCAGCTGGAGAAGAGCATCCAGGGCCTCCTCTTGCATGGCTAAACTGCCAGCCTGGAGACACCCCTCAACTGGAGATCTGAGGCATTATATGTCCTTATATCATCTTAGCACCATCCTGAGGACTCTTAGGAGGCTGCAGGATTTTGCAGTCATTTACATCCCCACAGTAGCCAAAAGCTGCTCTGCTTTAATTCAGACCTGGGAAAATTTTAAGTTGTGTCCCCCTCCCAGCATTTTACCCCGTGGAAGAAACTCTGAAGCTCAGAGAGCAAGACTTGAATCAAACCTCATGCAAGCTTTGGATGCTCCATCCCTCCCATTAGATCTGCCACTTAGAATCATAGAATTGTTTCAGCTGGAAGAGACCTTCAAGATTCACAAAACAGCCTTTAAGCCTCCTTGGTTTTGACCAAGAAACCCACCCCCAGCCTTAGACACCTTTTCTGCCAGGACTGCAACACACATCCTCAAAATCCAGGTTCTGATGAATTGGCATTTTCTGACACGAAACCTGCTTCATTAACAAATTCCCCATCAGCTCTTTCTGCAAGTATTTGAGCCAGCTCAGCTTGTCTGCTGTTTCATTTGGAAGTATGACAAATATTAAAAATAATCCTCCCAAGGCATGTCTCCCCACCTGGACACACTCCTCCTCCCCTGCAGTCCTGACACTTGTTCTCATTGCTCCTTTGGTCCCACTAAACACTGCATTTAGGGAGGCAGAAATGGGTTCATTCACTGTACTAATTAATCACTAAACAATGGATTTGAGGGAGCTGAAGTATCTCAGGGCTCCTCACTCCCATCTTCCCCAGAATATTGTTGTTGAATTGTCTTCCACACCACACTTGGGTCTCTCCTGAATTTCTTCTTCGAGAATGGTTATTGCCAAAAAATTGTGATCAGAGACATCTTTCACCTAAATGGACCCAACTGGACAATCCCGGGCAGTGCCATCTGCATAGCCAGCTCCGGGCAGAGGTGAGGGATGCCAGTGATGGAAGCACCAGTCCAGCCTCTCCTACAGATAAACATAGGACATCCTATTTAGGACTGTGTCTCCACCTCCCTTCCCATGGAAAGTTTGTAGTTATCTAAGAAGTGAAGGGAAAAAGGCAAAAATAATCAAAAGGAGACAGGAAGACCAATGTGGAAAATGAAGGTTCCAAAGTCCTTCACACAAAGTTGTCAAGGAGGCAAACAAACACAGATACACGTGCACACCTCGATGCATCACCCCCAGATGTTTTTCATTACTGAGCCTGGAAACATCCTCTTTCCACAGGAGGCTGACAGGATTTCTAAGTGAGCTGGCTCCAGCCCCACACCTTTTCCAGGCTACAAAGTGAACTGGGGACTCTCTGCAGCCCCCCCATGCAGGAAACAGTAGTGGAGCTGCTGGAGCGGAAACGTGGGGAGCATGAGCCAAAAAAGCCACACGTCCTTGCCTGACCAGACCCTCTGAAGCACAGACAGCAGCCACCCTCCTGCCCTTCTTCTGACTCCTTTATGCCATCAGCATGGAGTTATCCTGTGATGACCTTGCTGTTTTGAAGCAAGATTTGTGGCAGTGCAGCCCACTCCTGTATCAAGCGAGGATCAATCTCCCACCGGCTGAAGGACACAATGTCTGGTACATTTAGCACTGAGACCCCTCTATTTCTGCAACGGTCACCCAGGGACTTTGGAAGAAACTCAAGGTTTACACTGAGTAATTTGCCAGAATCTTGGCTCTGCAGCAAGGTAAAGCCCAGCTACCTCTGGCCCTAAACAGCAGCCATGAATCAAAATGACAATGAAAATCACAAGAATGCTGTAAAACCACATGACTTTGTTATACATCAACATTTGGGGGTTTTCCTGTATAACTTCCAGGTTGTAAGTGTTCAAGATACTCTTTCAGGATTTTGCTTGTAAACATGAGTACTAAAAAGCCTGTAGGTTTTGTTTGTTGTTTTGGTTTTGTTTGTTTGGTTGGTTTGGTTGGTTTTTTTAAGTACATAGATTAAAAGCCTTTATTTGCCTGAATTTGGAGATGAATTTCAGGAAGGACTGAGAGACCAAGACTACCAGATTGACAATGCCACCTAGAGTCCATGAGACCACCCAGCTTCACCACCTCTCTCCAGTGAGGGCAGAAGGCCACCCCATGAATTATTCCTCAGAGATCCTCATTCCTTCAGTAAGGAGCTCTGAAGCTGGCAGCAACGTGGTGGGAAGGAGAGCTTCAGAGAAGCCAACGCTAAGGCCAAAGACACCGATTTGTTCTTGAGGGATGAACTGTCACATCACAGCAGTCCCTTCTAGAGACCTGACCTTTCTCTGGCCCAGAGCTGCTGCTTGGTACATGGGCATGGCTGGGGAGACAGATTTATTAATCAAGACAGAGCAGAAGTTCCTCCTCGTGCTTTTCAATCCAGAAAGATGAATCATCCCTTCTTGTCTTTTCCTGAAGGACTAATCCAGACTACTTAAGAATGAGTGAGAACATGAGCCCCTGAGAGAGGAGTGATTTTTATTCATCCTGATGGCTTGTCTACACAGAGGTACTCAAGAAAATTAATCTAAAATTAAAAGAAAGTATGATTTCAGAGTGGATTAGTCAAAGTGCACACAGCCCACCAGGTGGCCACTCTTGCTCGGCTTTAAATCAGCCTTCATTTAATTTAGCCAAAATGAAGTAGGTTAAATCAAATTAAAGTCTCCCTAGCTCTGGAATCTGACAAGGGAAAGCTGATGCAGTTTAAGAAAGTTGATTCATGAGAAATCTTGTGATAGTCCCCACACAATCAAGCCCCCACATGTCACACTGGGCACTGGCACACTGACCAAACATTGGGTCACCTCCCTCCCCAGCTAAGACTGACCCTTCTTGATTCCTGGACATGGAAAGTTGCGACTGATGTCAGATTTAATGTCACATCAGCAGCTTTTGCTATTTGCTCAGTCAGGGAAAAAGGCAGGACAGTGAGAAGATGGTGGACAGATGACACCACAGGACCGAGGAGTGGGTTCACAGTGCAGCAGGCAATGGGGTATGTCCACTCTCCACTGCCTTTTAGGACAGGACATTTAAGTGGACAAAGAGACAAGGTGGGCTTGTCTTTCCGCAGTAAGATGCAGCCTCTCTGAGTGACACAGGGAGACCAAATTCATCACTTTGCCCTCCTCTGCAGCTGGCTGAGTTCATATTTGGGTTCATGCTGAGCAATGCAGGGAAGGAGCTGGCCCTGAGCTACTCATCCTGCCAGCACTGGGGAAGAGCTGTCACAGCTAATGTCACTCAAGTTAGATGCCGTGCACTGGCAATGTGTCTAGACTCCATCCATGAGAGATGAGGGCCCTGAGGGTCTCGCAAAGGAATGAATGTGCAGATCTCCTGTGGGTAGGTTTTTTTAGCCACAAAAACCCCTCACTTTTTGTAAGAATCACACTAAGTCTTGCAACGGGGAAGGGAAGCAGAGGAAATATGCCCCTTCTTGGGGCAGGGGCCCTTCCTAAAGTCAACCCCAAATCCAAATAGGGACTACTGACTTCTCTGGGATCTCACAGACCAACAAACCAGACCATTAGCAGCTGGGATCTAATGCCTGAACTTATGCCATCAAAACCGAGGATGTCAACCTCAGCAGGAGACTGAGACTTGCTGCAGGCCTGTCACGGAGGCAGAAAGCAAGAGGTGAGCCTTCAAACCTAAAGGAATAAGGAGACTTCAGCTGGTCACAAGTAGCTCTGGTACAAGGGGAAAAAAAATGGAGACGGGTGACTGGAAGGTCAGTTTGTGCTGGCACACAGTGCTGCTGTGGTGTTACAAAGTGCTGTCCCCTGCTTCTTGCACCTCCCTTTCCTCCCTGCCTCCCCTGAAGATTTACAGCAGGAATCGCTGCCTTTTGGTCGGGAGGCTGCCAGCCCCGGTGGGGCCATGCTTGGGGCAGGACTCAAGGATGCCTGCCCGCCCCAAGGGCAAAAAAGGCCAGCGGAAAAGTGATGGTGAGGAGAAGATAAGACCCAAAGCCTCACCCTCCTTTGTGCACCCAGTGCCTCTAATGAGTCACTGATCAGCCCAAATTTATGCCCTCCAACTGATTAGTTTTAACCTTTTTGGAGTCATGAGTCATGTTGCTTCCCCCAACCCATCCACACATCACCCACAGCCAAGGCAGGATGGACCCAAAGACAATGAGCTCAATGTATCTCGAACTTATGGGTCCCTTTCAACTGAAAGCTTTGGTCCATCGAGACTCAAAGGTGCAGTGATGTGAAGTGGCTAAAGACACAAGTGATGATAGTTTAGAAGGTTGGACTTGATGATCTTGAAGGTCATTTCCAACCTTAATGATTCTATGATGTGACACAGGAGCCACCTTCAAGAGGCACTGGTGACCTCCTCAAGCACCCCAGCCTCTCTAAGTAAAATTTGGGGTGATTCTTAGTTAAATACCCACTGCTCAGCATCATCTGCTTTCCTGCTCTTCAGGCCATGCTGGGGACAGGTTCCCCTGCAGGCACACCTGCAAACCTTCACCGACATAAGCGCTGCTGCTGCACACCCCTCAACCCATGTTTCTGCAGAAGAGTCAAGCTGGATGGCAGGATCCACCCGTTCTCCATGATCAGTCCTCATGACCTTGGCTAGCCAAGGTTACCGAGCCAGCAACCCAGAGATTTCCTGTAAATGCCGTGAGGAGATCCACATTTCCTTGGGATCCTTTGTGTGTCAGTGCTATTTCGGGTCCCACCTTTTTTCTGTCTTTTTCATCTGCCCACCCACATCTCCCTCAGGGTGGGGTCTTCCCAGATAATTTGGTGCTCTCTATATATACACACACATGCATATAAGTATGAACCTACATGTATTTGTGTAGTTGTGCATGCAAGTTGAGCTATCGGGCATTGACTGGACACAGTGGACTTGGCAGGAGGCTCGGTGCTATTCTTTAGGTGGGGAGAGCCTAGGAAGGGAAGGACACAGCTAACCCTCCCTCCTATTCAAAACTATTTAAAGACTGTCTGGCACAGAGTTTCTTTCCCACCAAATGGCCCCAGTGACGATCTGGCTTTACAGGCTGTGTAATCTGATCAACTTCTATTGTTGGCAAATTCATAATTGCCTCATTATTTAACTCTCCTGAAACGGTTGGTTTTACAGAAAAAGAATATCCATTTTAGCTCTTGTTTTGGTTGTTTTTTTGTTTTTTTTTTTCAAGAGCATTGGGACTCAGTTACCATTCGAAGAACTTCTGTTCTTCAACAGCTCCTGCTCTTCCTCTCCTTCATATAATATAAACAATCACAGGAATCACTGATGAGAGGAAAACAGCAAGAGGTGACCTTTTCCAGTGCTGTCCTAGTGCAGGATTCTCCATCACAGCACATTTATTACCCAGCAGCCTCTTGTGCATAGCTGTAAGCAGCACGAGTAGAGAAGCCTTAACCGTTTCCCCGCAGACAGGAAAGATGCTCTTGTAAGCACTATGTGCTGGCTTACATCCTTACTCAGCCACAACCCTCTGAAACAAACCTGGCTCCATTTCTTAACTGCTCCCTGCCTCAGTTTCCCCCATCTCTATGTGCAAGAGCAGATAGATTTCAGATAGAGGAGACATCTTCATTTACAGGCTGGTCCAGCACCTTTCCAGCCGGGGCCCCAACCTTGGTTAGGTGCCAAAGCAATACAAATAATTACTAATAGTAATCCCCATGGGAGTCTATTACATTATGGTCCAACTTCCTCCCAAACAATTGCTCCTCTTCCTTGCTTTGTATGTTCTTCAAAAGAAGCGGCTGCCGTGCTTTAGGGCTGGGACACCAGCCGTGGTAAACATACACCCAGCATTCCTGCTCAGCTGGGCCTGGGCAACAAAAAGAAGATAAATCTGATTTAAGACAATCCCATTGCGGGCAGGAAAAAAAAAAAAAAAAAAAAAAAAGGGTTTAATGGAAATGGCAACCCAGCAGCACTAACCAACATTTATCCCGAGAAGTTCCCAAGGGTACATTTATTCACTATTTACAGGATGATCTTACTCAAAGTGGCAATAAGAGCAAGAAATGTTGAAAGCAGAAGTGGTAACTGGTCTCAGGGCTCGAGACATCTTCGTTCTGAGAGCAGTGAAGGTCCTGACATTGCAGGAGGGAAGCAGAGATTTACTGCGGACACACAGCTTGATAGTGCTTGGACATTCCCTGCTTTCTGCTTAGGCTCAGGGCACCCTGCCTGTACCACCCAAAAGGTGAACTGAGGGAAAGATGGCCCATAAATGGGAAAAAAAATGTCCCTGGTCCACAGCCAGTCCTGGGCTGAAGTTGGTCCATCCGCTGGGTGTGTGGGCCAGACAAATTGTCCTCATAGAGTATACAGGGTATGGGAGCACCCCAGTGCCATAGGTTTAGGTGCGATATCAAACTCCTATGGAAGCTGGGAACCCAGAATACCGAGTATCCAACAAAAGGTGGGATGGCAATGCAGAGATGCCGTCCCAAAGTGGTTTGAGCTGGGCTACACTCAAGCAGCATGGGCTTTGGGTGGGCTCTCCTGAGGTCCTTGGGCCCTCATCTGAACTGTTAGCTTGCTCTTAAACAAATGATGGGCCATCTCTGAGGAGGTTTTTCCATTGCCAAGACCAGGCATTTAGGCCTACACTGCAAATAGCAAGGTGGAGAAGGAAGAATGGTCTCGCTTATTAGTCAGCCAACTGCCCTGACTTAATGCTGACAAAGAACAATGTGCATTTTGGTCACCCCTTCCAAGATGGAACCTGCAACCGCTTTAATTAGTCAATTAAATGTGGCTTTGTCATAGGAGATGAGACACAACCGGGATCGGCCAGCTGGGTTCTTGGCTGCTGAATGACATTGTCTTTCCAGCCCAGTGATCTCATTGTTATGACTCAATAGGGGAACAATGTTGTCCACCCAGCAGCCCAGCAAGGAGTGAGATTCCTGCGTGGCTACAGCTGAGTAGAAGATGATGGGAAGTTGTGGGATGTCGCTGGGTCGGGGATGCAGTGCTTTGCACTCACTGCAAACAGGCTGTGATAGGTTTTAACAGCATGGTTGCGTGCTGAGAAATTCCATCAAGAGATATAATATTTCATAAAAATATAACATCCATCAGTGGTTATATTCAGATGTCCCAGAACTCCATGGACAGGTAGGTCCAGGTAGTGAGTTGGAGCATGAAGAGACTCACTGGTTAGAGAGGAAGCTCCTAAATGGTATTTAGTGGAAAGGAAAGCTCACAGCACTTACACCCAGGATGGTATGGATGAAGAAGACTCCTGTCCATGCCACCTTCTGAGCTCAGGGCTTCACTGACATCTCCCTGTCACTAAAACCCTTCTCTCCAGAACAGTGTCCGGCAGTCAGGCTGCAGGGCAGGCCATGGCAGGGCAAGGGAAGGGAGAAAAGGAAGCAGGAAGGAAGAAGGAGCTGCATCCCCTCCCTGCTGTTAATCATCCTCCTCTTTCTTCTAAGAGAGGCCAGAAGGTCTGCAAACTCCACACTAGGCTCCCACCTCGGAAGGCACCCAGGGAGGTGACCATCAGCTTCCAGTGCAGGAGGGGGATGTAGCCTGGGCTGCATGATAATATCCAAATGATTTTGTTCCTGCAACAACAGATACTAGACCCTGCTTTTGTCTCAGCAGTGAAACTCTGACACTTCATCTTGGACATTTCCTTTAGAAAATCAAGCTGGAGTCATGGTGGAGTTGGATATGGGAGAAGAGGGCAGGTTAGGTTCATGATGGGACCTGTAGAAAGCCATCAGAAGAGGAGAATGAGGGAAAGAGAACTGAACTGGGATTTGGTGGGTGGTGATAGGGGCTAGGTATGGGGAGGGTGAAAGGAAGAGCAAATGCAGCCCTATTGGGGCTGTGCTACTGTGCTGTGCTGGGGACGTGCTACTCTGGTGAAGGCTGCAGATCTGCAAACAGCCCTGACATGTTTGCCAGTAATCACTGGGAAATCAAAGCAGGGATTCGCTGAGAAAACAACTCTGTTCCATGAGATACAAGAAAAGCATCAACCCTGATGACAGAAAGGCAGAAGAGACAACTGAAAAATCTCCACACAGACTTCAAATCCCCTTTTGGAGCAGGATCATCAGATGGGCAAAAAGACCCTCCTGTTACCCTAAGTCCCAACTCATCCTGACCTCTCTGGAAATTATCATCTGGTCAAAATGCTCCTTGACTCTGGTCAGGGCAGCTCTCAGAATTCAAGCCTTGAGCCTGCTGACCATGGAGGCAAGAAACTGCTGAGGAATGAAAAGCAAACATTGACTTTTATTGATAACTTGGTAACTGATTGTTGTACTATTCCTTTAAATAATTAATAACTAGCAAGCAACCGTGCTCCTGGTCCCTGTTAACTGGGGATGCTTTGCATGTGAACATCTTGGCTTGTCCATCACCCATTTCCTCCAGTACCTACACCTCTCTATGTGTGCTAGTGTCACAGACGAGAGGCTGAAACGCTCAAATGATGCAAATCAACAGAGACAGGTCCTTCACCCAGCACTTCTTCACACTATAGTGGCCAAAAAAAATAGGACACTCATGCTGGAAGCCAGGCATTGCATTTTGAGACTATGGACATAGCAAATGGCCAAGGTCTTTGATGCTGCAGGATTTGAACCAGCTCTCCAAACAGGAGCAGAACAGTGCTGGAAAAAAGCAAGAAGTGAAGCAAATTCCCATCTTGCAAACAGCCCAGATGCATGGAGAACTGAATGCACTTGAGATGAGATGAGTTATGGCAGCAGGACGTTTGGGGACGTTTGCTGCATGCACACACAGACTCTCACATTAAGGAAGGTGATTCAAATCCTGATACAACCAGATCCAAAAGCTGGTATTTACTACTCTGAAACAAATCATAGAATTGTTTAGGTTGGAAAAGGCCTTTCAGATCATTGAGTCCAACAGTTAACCTAGCACTGCCAAGTCCACCACTAAACCATGTCACTAAGCATATCTACATGTCTTTGAAACCCCTCCAGGGATGGAGACTCCACCACTTCCCTGGGCAGCCTGGGACAGCCCTTCAAATCCCTTGTGGGGAAGAAGTTGTTCTTCAGCTCCAACCTAAACCTCCCCTGGTACAACTTGAAGCTACTTCCTCTTGTCCTGTCACTTGTTACCTGGGAGAGGAGACCGACCCCACCTGGCTCCAACCTCCTGTCAGGGAGCTGTAGAGAGCCAGAAGGTCTCCCCTGAGCCTCCTTTTCTCCACACTGAACAAGCCCAGGTCCTCACCACACTTCTGCTCTAGACCCTTCCCCAGATCTGTTGCCTTTCTCTGGCCACGCTCCAGCCCCTCAATGTCCTTCTGGGAGTGAGAGACCCAAACCATAATGCACTATTCCTAATCTATATTATCAAGAAGAGGGCTCCCTCCTCCTTTCCCTACTCTTGGTTGTGTCATGGCAACAGCCATGGATTGAACAGGCTGGGACAAGTTGCAACTGTTTGACTCTGGGAAGTCCTGTGAGTTCCATGTGGCACCACATTGCTATAACAAGCCATTCCCTACCTTTTGGGGGAAGAAATATGGGAACTCTGCCCACAGACACCTCAGACACATCTGTCCATCTCAACAAAGAACAGTCTTGTTGCTTAAAACAGGAGCTGAGAGAGCTGAGGGTCTTTCTCTGCTCCTGTGAAATAAATTCCTGAGGCAGGAACACTTCTACCTACTTCAGAGGCTGGCTGTGAGCATCTGCTCTTGTCAGGTTTGGGCAGAGGCAATGTCTTATGACCCCTCGCTTTCTCCTGGCTCTTGAGGGGGTACATTCCCATGCTCAGACCGAGATGAAATCCTCACAGAAATAGCTTGTGGGCTGCACTTTTCTTACCCTTCCCTTCCCCAAGCCCCCCGCTGCGATGAGCATCAGCCTTCAGGATGGGAGTAAATAAATAAATAAAGATCAATCTTAAACACCCTCTCCAAAAACCAGCTTCAAAGCCAATTCTCCTGCAGAGGTTTCCTAGCCCTGGTCCCACTCACCCATCTGCATTTTCAGCCTCCTTCTTCCAGAGCCTCAAGGTACCAATTTCCCAGCCAAGACAGATAAAACCTCAAGCCCCCAAACTACTTCTGAGCTGAATCATAAGGAAACCCTCCCGAAAAAGCCAGCTGGGCTGTGTTCATGGGCTCAGGGCAACCCCTGGGGAAAGCATCTTACATCCCTTTGCTTTGCACCCCCTGCACACACAGTGAGCCCCTTCCTAATCAGGTTGGAGCAGGCCCGCCAGACACGCAAAACGCTCTCACGGAAGACAAAGCATCGAGCTGCAGCCCTCATCTGCCAGCTCAAACACAAATACAGCCCCGAAATAGCCGGAATTCCTCTGGCATGGCTGTCCCCTACATATTTCTCATCAAATCTGCAAGGCAAACGCAGCTTCGGCTTTTGGAGGTTTCCTGATTTTTTTAATTTTTTAATTTTTTTTTTTTTTTCTCAGGTCCTTTTTACAAGTTTTTATTGAGACTGCCAGTGGGATTTATCTGCATGACAGCACAGCTGAGATATGGAGAGTTGTATCCAGCGGGACCTCAGCAACCACTCTGCCAGAGATTGTCTTTGGATCTTGTCCAAAATTCACCGGTTCCCCGTGGTTCCCGCCCCGACTTTCTCACCAGTAAGCAGTGCGCTGGGGCTCTGTTCCCATCCTAATGTGTGCCAAGATGCTCACACCATGTCCTGCAATGACAGGAGCTTCCACACAGGCCAGCGAGTGCGTGCAGAGGGTCCTGCAGGAGCAGGAGCTGCTGGTAGGGCCAAGTCACTTTGCTTCCATCAGAGATGCTGATAAAATGCTGTAATCTGTGTTTCTAATGTGATCAGGAGAAGGATGGCACTGCTCCCTCAGGGGCTAGCTGCGCCACTAAAAACCCTTTAAAAAACCCCAAAATTTTACCCTGCGCAGCTGTCAGCTGCCTATGGCCAGATTTCATCACAGGAGCACAAAAATGTGGATCATTTTTAAGCAGAAAACAATCTCTTTTCTTTAATCAACCCATCAGTTTGGACTTCTGCATTTCCCTCCCTAACCCTTTGTAAAGGACTGCACAAAGTACACGTTGACCCAACTTCTGCTGCCAGCTCAACCTTACTTACACACTTTTCATCACCCTTCTCCCACCAGTCCACTCTTCTTCTTGTTATGCCACTTTAGGGCAATGAAGCTGGAAAAGAGTCTGGAGAAAAAGTCTGATGAGGAGCTGCTGAGGGACCTGGGGTTGTTGAGTGTGGAGAAGAGGAGGCTGAGAGGAGACCTTGCTGCTC
>JANIJG010000448.1:0-10900 GCA_024611175.1 Megaceryle torquata | reverse complement strand
TGGAACAGGCTGCCCAGGGAGGGGGTGGAATCACCAGCCCTGGAGGGGTTCAAAAAACATCCAGATGTGGCACTTCAGGACATGGTTTAGTGGTCCTGGTAATATTTAGTAGACAATTGGACTTGATGATCTTGAGGGTAATTTCCAACCTTAATGATTCTATGATTCAATGATTCCTTTGCAAAAAGAACTGCTTTCCCTCACCCCCCACCCCAACTCGGCTGCCCTAAATTACCCCCCAGCAGCTGAAGCCACGATTTAGAGGAACACTGACATGGGAACATGGATGGTGAAGGGTGACAGCCTTTTGCTTGGTTGTGCAGACCACAGTGGTGGGTGTATTGGCCATTCTTGCACTCACTAGGAATTGCTAAACACCACCCCATCCACTATCAACCTTCTTCTGGTTGGAAAATTCCACAGAAAACAGGAGTTTTGTTGAGATGGTAAATTACAGACCAAACTTTTAAGAGCCACTCACCACTGCACAGCTTCTCTGGAGCATCACCATCACAGGATACTGCTCAAGCCCAATGAAATGCAGAGTGAGTGCTGCAGAATCTGGCCCAAGGTCTGAATGGTGTTAGTGCATCCTCTGCCTTGAGCTAGGCCTATCTGCAGCTCATCAAACAACTTTATCAGCCTTAACTGACATGTCGTTGCAGAAGCAGATGTGTCCATACGGTGGAGGAGATACTCCAATAGCTGTAATGGCTATGTGCAGAGCAGTGATGCCAGGAGTGGCAATTGCAATCATTTTGCTTCTTGGCAGATATCCTTTGAAAACAGCCTCCTGTGGTGAGGAGCTCAAGACACTGCACCAAGGATCTGCCAGTTGTCAGGTTGGGGTTTTTTTTTTTTCCTCCTTTTTTTTCCCCTTGTGATTGTTGCTTTAAACAGCAATGTTTTATTTGTCAGGCTTGCTGGAGAAAATGCTCTCATGCTGTGTGAGGAACAAGATGCATCTAAATAGGGTGGATGAGGGGATCCAGGCTTCACCAGCCTTTCTAGCATTGTCTATTAATAGTGCTTTAATAGGGTAATTGAGTTTATCATTCCCATCCTCCCCTGATGCCCATGATAGGCATGCAGTGTGGCTGGCCTGCTGGCTGGAGGTCTACCAGGATCTGCTAGGCTACACTACCCTCCTAGACACAAGGAGGTTTGCTCCAAGGTGGTCTTGTCCCATTGGGAAAGCAGGAAAGCATGTGTGCTTTGTCATGTGCTACAGCCCGTTACGGCCAAACCTTCTAATTTCATAGGATCATAGAATCATTTAGATCAGAAAAGAACTTTAAGATCATTGAGTCCAACTGTTAACCCAGCACTGCCAAGTCCACCATTAAACCATGTCCATCAGCACCACAACTCCACGGCTTTGAAACCCCTCCAGGGATCATGGGGAGTCCATCACTGCCCTGGACAGCCTGGGACAGCCCCGGACAACCCCAGAGGGGAAGAAATTGTTCCCCAGCTCCAACCTAAACCTCTCCTGGGTCAACTTGAGGCCAGTTCCTCTTCTCCTATCACTTGTTCCTTGGGAGAAAAGCCTGACCCCACCTGGCTCCAACCTCCTGTCACGGAGTTGTAGAGAGTGACGTGGTCTCCCCTGAGACTCCACTTTGAGGTGTGGCCTCTCCAGTGCCTAGTACAGGGGGGCAATCCCTTCCCTAGTCCTGCTGGCCACGGTGTTTCTGATACAAATTCCGAAAGCCCAAATATTATTAATTTGCACCAAAGAGAAGATTAAATATGGTGCAGCAGGACTAAACCCAACCAGGAAACCCACGATACTTGGGGAAGTTGTATTTTCCACCCCTAAAATGACACTGGATTTGGATGCAAGACAAAAACTGGGCAGCCAATTAAAGGAAGACTCATTAATTCTTGCTTTGATTTCCTTTAATTGCTGTCTGCCCACACTGCAGGCAGATATCCAGGGTACCTAGACACTAAGGGTAGGGTTCTTCCTTCCTCAGTTAGATGGTCAAAAATTACACGTATAAACCTCATCTGACTGCTGCATTTCCCTCTGCAGATCAAGGAGAGACACTGAGCTGCTCCATCCACCAACGCTTAATTCCAAGCTGCAAAAAGGACTGGAAACTGGCAGCTGAAAAAAAAAAATTAATTGCTTCCTCTCCCATTTTCAACAGCAAAACTGAGTTTTAAGAGAATGACTCCTGTTTATTCAAAACCCTTGAGGGACCCAAAACGATTTACTTCAGACACTAACTCCATCAAAGATTGACCCTTGTTTTTTGTTCAATGAATTACCTCACGTTAAAAGTACCTTGAAAAGTTTACACGCTGGGTACCCAGGCTCTTCGTTACCTGATGTATCTTCAAGGAATCTTAAATCCTGTTTTGCATCTGACAATTTAAGAAGAAGCTCCTCTACAAGTAAAGTGTGATTGACACCAATAAGCCCCAAATTTGTATTGCTCATCATTACCTAGGAAGACTTAGAAGATGCATAAATTAGAAGCCCAAATAGAGCGGTGGCAGGCTGTGTAATGGCTTAAGCAAAGATGTTCATAGCGTGTCCACCTGGTTAGAAAACCCATCTGAAAAGCCAGGAGCGGGCTGTAAATCTCCCAGTTTTGCAACGAGTGACCGAGGAGAATCATCAGCCCTGCTTAAGGGATATAGCTATGAATTGTAAATGAAAAACATGATTAAAATCAAATCATTCAAATGAAGACTTTCTTCTCCCATATTTTAAAGCATGATTAAAATTCATAATTTAAGCCACATCAATTTAAATCCAAGCACCCTGCCATAGAATGAGGTTTTGAACCCTTTGTGAGGCTTTAATGAGGGAAAAAAAAGGACATTCTCCAGCTGAATGCAGTTACTGGGGATTTATTGGTACCATTCCTGGGTAGGAACTACCTTAGAAGCCTACAAAATAGCACAGACTGAGAGTCTTGAGGGCTTTCTTCAGCTGCCTGGGAAAATCTGAAGGAAACAAAATGATTTTCTGTACCAGGGTGTTTAAATAAGCACAAAACTTACTTTTCTGCAATATTCCACAGGACTGGTCAGGACAGGAAAATTTATCACTTGTGCCAAAGAGGTCAGCATCTCTCATTGCTTTTTTGGCATGGGAATTACCCCGAGGCTCAGGCGAGCATGGAGATGATAGTGGGCTGAGATTAACTCTTGCACGCTTGAAAAATGGGGTCAAGGGTGTGATTTTTTCTCTCAGCAGCTTCGTGGCCAATGTCGTGATGCCGCGTCCCATTTCACTCCTGTTCTGCCCTGTTTGTTTCTCGGCTTGATTAGGCTTTGCCAGGAGCCCCATGGTGGTTGCTGGTTTATCCCATTCTCAGCACCACTCATTGCTGCCACTTGGCTTTTCATTGCCACGTGTGATTTTGGTGGCATTTGCTTTGATTTGGTATAAATTCACGTGACCTTTGAAAGAGGCAGCAGAAAGCACAAACAGCTCATAGATTGTGCCAAACCAGATCAGGGGACTGATCCATCTGAGAACTACACCAGTGCTAGAAGGAAAATAATATAAATAGGAAAATAAAACAAAAGGGGGCCATTTCATACATTTGCTGCATGTTGTTACTTTCTCCATGTTGTCAAGAGAAACTCACGGGAACAATTTTTTAATTATTTATTTGTTATTTCTTAAGTTGTTTAGGCTCTGCAAGCAAATCAGATCGATAGTAGCTTGAGAGTGCAAAGATGGCTTGAAATGATGCACGTATGAGGATGCTGGTTTTGGTGTCGTGCCATTGCAATCTGGTCAGAGGGTGCTCCTTATTAGCTGGCCTAGTACTTGTTAGAAAACTTGCTTCCTTTACCTGTGCTTTGCATATTTCTTCTGTTGCTTAATAAATTAGATATGTCCATCAAGGACAATTTTAATTGCTTTATTAGTGTATATATTTCTATATATATATTCATATTTAGATATATGTTTTTAATATATACTAAATATAGCCAGGACCTTGGATACTTGATGTTATTCCAGTATAACCTCTGCTAACTGGATCCGTGCTGGGGAGCACATCACTTTAACTACTCTGCTTTTTCTCACAGTCCAGGCATACGGTATCTTGATAAGCAGCTCATAACAGTCACCCTGAGAGCTATCCTTTTTCCTCAGGCTGCAGCAGTATCATTTAAACTTTTCCATTTTTCCCCCCATTTGCATACGTGGTGGAATGTCTTATCTCACTCTCCTGCCTTTAGACTCCGAGAAGGAGAAGAAAACAAAAGAAAAAAAAGAAAAAAAAAAGAAAAAAGAAAAAAAGAAAAAAGATGTGGTCTTTGCTATTAGGTTTCAAAGAAGGACTTTTTCAAACACGGCTTCTCCAAATCCTTCTGCAGAGTCTTTCAAGTCCCTTTTCTCAAAGTTAGAAATCTGGTATTTTTCTCTTTGCCCGTATCTAGCAGAAGCCACTTAGAATAAATGCCTGGCAAGGTTGTCTCTTCATTTCTCTACCATAGATTTAATATATCTTTAAGTACTACAGCTTAATAACTCTAAGCCAAGTTCTACCTTCTCCTCCAGTTACATTTACTAAAATCAATTAAGGCTGAGAGAGAAAATTTCAGCTTTTGCCATCAGTAACTAAGGCCTTATTCTTCCACTGCAGAACGACCTTCCTCTTCCCTTTCACCAGTCTCATAAGCCATGTGGCAGAAGACCAAAGCCCCCTGCACGCAGAGCTTGTAAGACAGAGAAAAAGCCTCTGGATTAAGGATGCTAAGAATATGAACCAGACCTCAAAGCAACATCTAAAATGGGACTCAGAAATTAAAAATTGCCTTGGCCATTTTGGAGCAGGTTTTAACACAGATCCCATTCTGCCTGTTCCTAAGGCAGCTGTCCTGCACCTGGCTTCAATCAGATGTAGTTTTCACACCCAAAGACCATGTTCTTCTTATCCACCTTTCCATTTTGCAGCCTTTAGGGTTTACTGACCCACCACCCAGAAGTTCTTCCAAATCCTGAAATCCACCTATTTTGACATTTTAATGTAAATACAGATACTGCTATGCAACATAAGGGTTTCCACGGGCAGATCCTGGATAGTTTTGGTGTAACATCAGACCCTGTTGGGGAGAAGGTACAGAGACAATAATCTCTGGTAGACAAATCATCCCAAGACACATCAGAATTGCATTATGAAGATGCTCCTCTGTCTCCACTAACAGCACCTAGATTCAAGGACAACTCAGCTCCAACTTTAAACATCTTGGTTAAGAATCTCAACCTACATGGCATTACCTTTGGTCCTTCAGTATGAGGAAAGAACAACTTGCCCACAACTGCAGAAGAGCTGGCAACACCAAGACTCCCATTTGTGCTGAGTTCACAGTTGCTGAGTTCCTGTTGCCCAAAATAAAGGCTCTCCTGCTCTATGGCTGGGTGTTGAGGAATTACACCGAGTTAATTTTAATAAGCTGTTCGCATTCTCCTTGTCTCCTTGCAATACTTTGTCACCAAACTGTCACCGGTGTCTGCTGTGCAGTCCTGGCTGGCGGCCAAGCAAGCTGTGAGACGCGTTATTTACAGGACAGAAAAGGTGCCTGAGACACACCGAACAGCGTGCGCTGCAAAGATGCAAAGCAGCCACGTTTAGTGATAAGAAAAAACTTGAGTGAGAGCACCTGGGACCCAATAAGCAAGTGATCAGTGGAGCCTTTCGGGTCTGGAGCAACTTCACTCCATCTTGTGAAGGACAGAGGGGGTTTTTTTCTTCAGGGTTGATGGGACATCTTGGCATTTGCTGGTTCCCAATAACTTTCAGCAATATTTGGTACTGAAGGCTGACTCTGAGACATGCTATGGCACAAGCCAGGTGAATATGTGCAAGCACAGGTACATTGTCCCCTTCTGCTCTCTTCTGGAGAGACCCTACCTGGAGCATTGTGTACAGCTCTGGAGTCCTCAGCACAAGAAAGACAAGGACCTGTTGGAGCTGGGACAGAGGAGGCCACACAAGTGATCCAAGGGCTGGAACCCCTCTGCTGGGAGGCCAGGCTGAGAGAGTTGGGGGTGTTCAGCCTGCAGAAGAGAAG
This sequence comes from Megaceryle torquata, assembly GCA_024611175.1. Lineage (NCBI taxonomy): Eukaryota > Metazoa > Chordata > Aves > Coraciiformes > Cerylidae > Megaceryle > Megaceryle torquata. The sequence goes on along the minus strand of JANIJG010000448.1, from coordinate 4,852 downwards.
GCTCCAGGGAGACCTTCTAGTGGCCCTTCAGCACTTAAAGGGAGTCTATAAGAAAGATGGGGACAGACTTGTGATCAGGGCCTGTTGGGACAGGACAAGGGGTGATGGTTTTAAACTAAAGAGAGGAGATTTAGACTAGATAAAAGAAAGAAATTTTTTACAGGGAGAGTGGTGAGACCCTGACCCAGGTTGCCCAGAGAGGTGGTCACTACCCCATCCCAGACACCACTGCAGGTGAGGTTGGATAGGGCTCTGAGCACCCTGCTCTAGTTGCAGATGGCCCTGCTCCCTGCAGGGGGGGTTAAATAGGAGACCTTGAAAGGTCCCTTCCAACCCAAAACACTCTATGATTCTAAGCAACCCCCAACAAAATGACCCCAAATAACCCACCCCAGAGCGTTTCACTCCCAGAAGGCAGTACATTTACCAGTGGCATTTTCCCAGCCTCCCCCAGGCACTCACTATTTCTAGAACCATTAGCAATTCAAAGCCAGCAGCTAACTTAAAGCAGGCAAAGTCATCCTTAAAGGAACTTGTTCCTCTCACTTGGCTGTGGAAGGAGGTGAGGACACCGATACCCATCACCTGAAAGTTTAGCTAGAAGAAAAATACCACTGCTTCAGCATGGCCCCAGGTGGTCACATTGTAAAGGTGTGGAAACAAACAGTGCAAAGTCAGCTGCTCCACCTGAATCACCTGAATCACAGCACGGGGTCAAGCTCCAAATTGACTAGGTGTCAGGATAGAAGCCCTCTAAATGTGACCTGTGACTCAACCCCTTACAGCACTGCAAGGTTGCTTCTGGCCATGGAAAGCTGTTGCTGCGTTGCAGCTCTCTGCTCTCCAGGTGTCTGTGTTTGCTGTTTGTACTGTACCCGGAGACTCCAATGGAGAGCATGTCCCCATCCCTGAACACTCACCACATGGCCTCTCCACAAAGCAGCACATATTCTAAGCAGACACATGCAAACTAGAGAGAGAAACTGTGGCACAGTCTTTTAAACAGCAGACCATAGAAGGTCATATATGATTTTTGTATAATAACAAGGAAGCTTTTTTTTTTTTTTTTTCTGCTCAGCTCTGTCCAACTTCTTGGACAGGGATGTTTAGCTCAAAAGTAACATGATTTTGGATATAGGCTGGTCCCAATATCTAGGCATCTTGAAACAGGAGAGGTGATATGGTCAGAGCACGTCCCTCTCACCTCCATCCAGTTTTAAGTGGATCTACAAGGACCTCCAGAGCAAAACTCTGTGAGGCTTCAGCCCAGTGCCACAGCAGACAAATAGGCAATTAGAGCCCTTAAACCTGATGAAGTTCAGATGAACCATCCCCATCCCTCCCAAATAACAGCAACAGAGAATGCACCTTAACCTGGGGTGTGGGGCACCATCACACCAGGCAGTTTAGGTGAAAAGACAGGAATTCTTTTTTTTTTTTTCTGGTTAAGCCCCAATGGCACATGGAAAGGGTTCTGGTGAGATGAGCAGTGCATCCCCAAACCCCACCACACAGTAGGACCTGCAAAGACCCCCCACACAGAGCCAGGCTCAAGCCTGGTTATCCACAAACTGCGAGAGCAAGACTTGGTGGATTTGTTTGGCAATCTCAAGACCAAAGGCACCAGTCTCTGCAACATGGGCTATTTGTCAAAGCCCCAGGAGTTTGGTGCCAAGGCAAAGCCCCAGGGTTATGGTGAACTGTGAGCAGGTAGCTGGAGGACAACAAATGCCAGATGACTGTGTGCATCGTTTAGATTTAGAGAGAGAGAGGAAAAAAAAAAAAAGGAGCTCTCTGAGAAGGAAAGGGCAGGCATTGCAAGAATTCAGAAACAACATCCTTAGGTGGAGATTGGCCAGTTATGGAAGAAGCTGTGCACGTAAACAGGCTTTCAACGAGGAAGTTGGCAGAAGCACGCTGCAAACACTTCAGAGGGTTTGTGAGATTTCACATGCCTGCACATGGGGAATGGACCAAACCGGGCCACCCGGATTCCTGCAAAGTTCAAACTCTCTTGTGGTGCTCAGTTCTTGGCAGAGCCAAGGATGGCCATCTGTCACACAAGCATGTTGTCAGGCTGAGAGCAAGATTGAAGGTAAGGCTGATGCTCAGGCTCACAACCTGCAAGTTTCTGCCTATGTGTCACCCCCAGCAGCTCAGCAGCTGGAAGGGAGGAATTTCTGTACATCCACAGGTGGGTAGGATGCTTAGACTACCTTGGTGATGTAGCTGCTGAAGGTACCTGGGTTTGGGACTTGAGCCCCCTGCATAGCACAGAACAGCTCAGATGGGTGATATGGTGGGAACTCACTTCCCCAGGGCATCACCCTGTAAGGATGAAGCCCCACTCACTGCATCCTCCCTGGCCCTGTAGAGCATCATGGGGCTTTGGGTGCTGTGGTGGGTCCTTGGGGACAGGGCAAAGGGGCCATCCAGTCCAGCATCATGGAGAAGGCAACAACCTTCAGGGCAGGTGCAAGCAGGTGGGATGCTGCACCTCAACAGCTCCTTTCTGCTCTGTGTGGTGATACAATGCCCAGAATAACACGGCAGGTATTGCACAGCCTGAGGGGTCCTCGCTGGCTATAATTAACTTCTGTCAGTCCCTGTGGCCTGACCCCAAAACACCCCAGAGCTTATGTCAGCAGGCTTAGATGCAGATGAAGAGAGGAAAAAGTGTGATTTACAGGGCAAATAATAACCAAGGCGTAACCCCAGCCTCTCTGCAACTGCTGAGAGCAGATATTTCCAGCTGGGCTCCCTCCACCACCAACACGAATGATCACCAGCCTCCTCCTCATAAGCCTTTAAAACAACTCCCTGGAATTAAATCAGTATATTGCATGGTTCCAGCTCCTTTCATCCAAGGATCTTCAAGTGCTTTACAAACAATTCTTTAATTAAGCCTCGCAAACAGACCCACGGGGTATCGTTACTGTATCTGCTTTGCCACTGGGAATTCAAAGGCATTGCATTGCTAAAAACAGCTCCCAAAAAGGTTGCATCAAAGTTCTTCCAACAGCAAACATATAAGAAGACACGCTCCACTTCGCTGTTGATTTTAAAACTCTCTGGTTAGACAATTATTTTTCACCTCCTGTAGATATGGCCCCGATTGCCTGCTCCTGCCCATGTCAAGATTAGTATTCGTTGGATAAAATGCATTTTAAAAAATGCACATCTTTTGACAGCCTGTCTTGGACAAACACTCCCAGTACCAGGAAACCAGTGCAGCTTTGGAAATGAGCAGGGGTGTTTTGGCAACAAGGATTTAAAACCCATCAATCTGTGGTTTGCTTTGAGTTGGGCAAAGGTTTATCTCCAGTAAAGCCCCTTCCTGCCTTTTTTGCCCCCAGCATAAGTTTGAGCAGTGGCTCTTTTTAATCATCTGAGGATAAAAAGTATCAGTTTTCACTTCCTGATGCAATTTTTGCTATCCTATCCCCTGTGGGTTAGAAGATCTAATACAGGGAAAGAATAAATAAAATAAAATGTCCTGTGAACACGCTGTAATGGGTCACTCTGAGCCCCTCGCAGCCTAGTTGAATTTCAAGATGTTATTTCCCTGATACCATGTTTGCTCCATCTCCTGTACACACTGGCTGTGCCTTGTTTGAGGAGGCTGATTTTATTCTGATTTAAGGGGGAATCTCTGCAGAATCAGGGGGTTGAGATGATACAAACCTGGAAGCCTGTATTTCTAGCACAATAGGCGTACCCAAAATAGCTGCTTTTAACAACTTCAGCAACCTCAGGCTGAATTCTGCTCTGCCCCATGCACAACATCCATCACCTTTTTCCTCACGACACCCAAAACCATGCTCTAAAATCCCAACTCCCTGCTCACCCACCTGTTTCACATCCAACTGAAACAGACCAAATCATGCCAGCTCCATCCCAACCACTTTGAAGATACCCAAAATCTGAGAGTTTCACTTACAAACCAAACTTCTTCCCATTTTGGGGGGTGGGGGAGAGATTAATTTTAGGCTTTGAGTAACTCATATGATTGCAGCAGATACCAGACGTAGAGTTAAGCCCTTCTGGGACTCCAAGCCCAGACACCCAGCAAAGAGTGATGCCTGTTTTGGCCCCTAAAGAAGAAAATCCTGGTGCCAATACCCAGGGAACAACATAAAAGCGCCTCTAAGGAGCTTATTTCAAAACTTAAGAGCAGCAAACGAATGGCAGAAAACACTGTTATGAAGGATTTAATCAAATAATTTCTGAGAAAAGTGTAATAGGATCACTTGAGAGGGCTATAGAAAGAGGTCCGTCCCCCCTCCACCCTCCTGCTGAAAGCCTGTTTTGTACCAATCCCAGAGTATTTATCACTTGGTTTTGAAAAACAGAACAAAACCCTCTGCGAAGGCAAAGTCAGCTCAACTCAGCTAAATCCTGGCCAGCACAAGAAAAATTGCATTAACAGCTTCTACTTTATGCCAATATTAATGAGGTTGAGGCTTCCTAAGTTTTAATGGGAAGAGAAATCTTCTAAAGTCCAGGTTGGCATCAGAGAGAGATGGGGGCTTCACACCTGCTCGACCACCAAGCCCCAGCGCCACAAGTCCCAAGGGAGCAAGAAAAACCAGGCAGGCAGAGATTTCAGCCAGACCTCTGTGAATCCACCCCATAGTTAAATCCCCAGGGCCCTGCCTCCACTTGTGCTTTTACCTCCGGAGCGTCCCTCAGCTTTTGTTACCTTGGATAAAAGCACATTCAGCTCAGCAGAGGCTCTGCTGGGAGACACGATGCAGAGCAAGATTTCACCTTTTCCTGTTTTATTTTATATGGATATTTATTTTATTGTGATATTTATTTTATTTTTATTTTTATATTTAATTTTAATTTT
>JANIJG010000447.1:74991-117714 GCA_024611175.1 Megaceryle torquata | reverse complement strand
ACCCCCAAGTCCTTTTCTGCAGGGCTGCTCTCTGTCACCTCCTCCCCCAGCCTGTATTGATAGTGGGGATTGTTCTGTTCCCTAACGTATTCTTTACAGTCGGTTTGGAAAACAGCCTAATGTCGGTCTGAAAAGGCTTATGCAAGAGGAAAAAGCCATTTCTATTGTTTTGATTTTTTAATGCATCTGTCCTTACATTTTTTTAATCTGTTGAAAATTTATGAAATATATGAATAGCACTGGAACCATGATTTTACTGAGTTTTATGAAAACGTTGCAGTGTTCTCTGTCTTATTTGTAGTTAAGTATCTCTACAGAATATATTTAACTTTTTTTTTTTTTTTTAACTATTTTGTCATGAGAGGGAGATTGGACCTCTGTTAGAAATGCTTAATACTTGGCATATTCTGGAAGTAAACCAGGATTTATTAGAATTCTAACCAAAGAAAAAAATAAGCTGCTGGAGTATTATTTCTTTAAGTGCATTTAGCACATATTTGATGTTCTTATACACAGTGTGTCTCAGTAGATGGAAGGATCCAGCTGAGTAATTTTCTCCATTGATGAAAATGTTTTCTACTCAGCAAGTGACAGTTTAGGTAAAGGATTGTTTTCTTTGGTGTAAAAACAAAATAAAATGTATGCAATGCAAGTAAAATAAGCAAAAATTAACATTCTCAAAGGGGAAAAACACACTTTCAGGGCTTTAGAAGTAGAATGGATCAGCTCTCATCAATTCCATAATACTGTATTTGAAAGACAATTACATTTTTCTTCATTTCAGCTACGATAAATTTGGGCATGTAAGTGCTAAGTATCAATACACATGTAGGTTTTGAAGACAGGCAAGCAGTACATTATGTGATTGCTCCAATGATGGCTTTTTTACTGCAAGATAGTTACAAATTAAACAGATTTCTCATTTAGCATGTAGCTTCTTTCAAATAAGACTTAAAATAGATACATGAGTTGTGGGTAAATCTCTCATATCTTATACAAACTCAGGTTAAGTATTTTTGAAGCTCATTAATTGAACTGATCACTTTTGGGACTCCATCCCTCTCTCCCCCCTTCCCTGAGAATCCTGTAGTTTCTTTAGTATTCAAAGTGTGTGTTGAGAAGTGAAAATATGAAAATGCATTTTCAACCTTTTTCTCACATCTGGAAAAAACAGACAAACATTCACCATCTCAAAACATTCTACCAGAATGGCTGTCAATGATATGGTATTGCTGATAAACACTGTTAATACGTGTGTTTCATTCTTTCACATCAACCCCTAGAATAAAATGTGCTCTGTGTTTGTATGAGCCTGTATAAATCCTTTTGAGAGTTATTTCAAGAAAGCTTCTTTTATAACATTAGCGGTAGATACAGTGCTCACCCTACAAATTGGCCAAAATGCCTAGAAAATGGCAGCTGTACCACTGAGTTCTGCACCAACTTGTAGCAGTTTTACTGCATGGAGTGCAAGTACAAGCAGGACTCATGGGGAGGTCATTGCAATCTGCCAAAGACAAATATGTGCTACTTCACTGATGTCAAATTGGAACTTACCCTGACTTTCGCCCTGAGTTTATGCTATGAAATTACTGATAATCTTGAGGATTAATCTCTTTGTATGTATAAATTAAGCAGTATTATGCCTTCCAGATCTCTGATTTTCCTGGGTGGTTTGAAGGGGAAAAAAATAAAAATCAGACTTTAATTACTGACATAAGAGGAATTACTATTGTCTTATTCATGTCTTTAATAGATTTTAAAATAGTGAAGATGATTTCTTATTCAAAATGTTTTTCTTTTCTGAATTCTTTCAGTGGTTTTACCTGACTAAACATGAGGATGATAGTTTAGGAAATGGAAATTTATTGTTTTCAATGAAGCATACAAAGTATTAAATAATCATATAACCAGTTAGCATTGTGAACCAAAAAATGCTCTAGAAGAATCAAGTGCACACCAGGCAAGACTGAAAAAGGCAGATGGGAATTTAAGTATAAACAAGTTGTGACTTTGTCAATTAACCCTATAAATTAATGAAGCCACAGCAAAAATAGAAAAAGATGTGGAGTTTTTTTGTACATTACATAACAATTGTAGAATTACAATTTAGAATATCGTAGAATTACAACTCAGAACAGTAAGACTTGCTTAGTCAAAGAAGACAAAATATGTCATATCCTACTTAAGAGAAGCATGTCAAAATTAAGAAATGGGAATTAGTGACATGAACTAGATGAAGTGGATTCATTCCCACACTAGTTGAGTCTCCAGAACCACAAATAGCAAGTGATAACATCCAGGACAGTCTAGTCCCTTCTCTAACATCTGCTGGTGTCTTACAAGAATGTGATAATCCATTAATAGTACTGGGTAGAACCTTCTATTTTAAAATCAATAACTACAGTTTATGGTAGTATACTCTCCATTTCTGACCCAGTTTTTCATTTACTTATTTCATATAAAGTATAATGATTCAAACAGAAGGAAGTGAAAGAATGTTTCTGTGCGTTTTGAGCATAAAGATGTTAGTACCTTCTGAACATCTATTGGATTTTACTTCACAGGGTAAATAAAGATGTAATCGGTTTAGGCACCTTGATAGAGTTTAGGCATACAGTTATCCTTCACTACAGGCATTTGCAGAAGTGCATCTTCCCATGACAGAAACTTACTTTTGAAACTTGTCTCCTATAAACCGGGGACAAATGAATGAGGATTTTTAGGGTTTAACTTTAGGATTTAGGTACCCCTCACAGAGATTATAAAGTCAGTTGTGGATCTAATCCCTTATGTATTTTTTCCTTTATGTGTCCTTTGGTTTTCCTCTTTACAGATTTTTCAGTGATAAATAAGGAATTTTAAGTGCTGAGCCATTAGTATATGTAAGACTTAATTAAGTTTTGGTATGGCATTTCACTGTATTGCAAATTCCTGTAGCAGGAACAATATAGTTAAGAGAACACAGTTCGGTCTGAACTGTTTTAAAACTTCCTGAACCTTATATAAAACAGTTTTGCTGTCAGTGGGGGTTGTTTCGAATGCACTTAATCTTAATTAACACTTCATTAATGGTGGGATGTTTAATTTTCCCTGTCTTTCAGTCCTTCTTCATGAAGCATATTTTCAGCTTTGCAGTGTTGCTCACTCTTGAAAAGCTAACAAGAATCCTAGTAGATATCTGCCACTTAATTTTGTGGAAAACAGTAACTAAAATTAAGGATGATGTCTTCTCAATCTATAGAGTTCTAACAGCTATAGTTAACTATTTGGTAAATGTAAAGAGTTTTCAGGTGGAATATTAATGAGTATATGTAGTTCTTCCCTCCTTGAGCTATCAACTATGTTAGAACAACCTACAGAGAACAGGAGTGCTTGATGACATTTACCAGGCCTTGCTACTCTGAAAAGTGATCACAGTCTTACAGTGATGCCATTAAAATAATTAATACCATTTAAATCATAAGAATCAGTGATATCAGCAACAAGCTGTCTCCTGAAGACATAATTGTTTCGACTTGCCTTTAACTAACCTCTTCTTATGTTCTTCTCATAGGCCAAGAGAATGATTTATGTAGTCATTTATTATTATTCCTTTCATGAGTATTTTTTCTTCCTGGGATTTTGAGAAGCCCCCTAATAGAGGTGATCTTCAATGTAAGCTTAAAGCAGGTCCAAGAAGCTATCCTATGTGTAAGTCACAGAAGAAGCCAGGATCTTAGCAGCACTGGTGGCTGCAGTCACATGCCCAGTTTGAAACCACTCCAAGAGAGTGTGCTGGTTTAGGAACCTGTGTACACAGTTCTGCAGGACCCCGGCTGGTGATAGAATGAATAACTGAACAGGGACTGTGGGCTGTGAAAGGTGAAGTTTTATGAACCTGCTAGTAGTTCATGGGCTTTTTGTCATATCATTGTTAAGAGTTACTAAAATAAAATTAGTTCTTTCAGAAGTATTTTTCAAAATAAACTACAGGTAAATAATATATTACCTATCTGTTTAAAAAAACCAATGAGAAGTAATTAATAAAGGAAAAAGTTAACTGGTAGATAGCTAAAGACTTGTGATTGTAAAGATATGTGAAATCTGAACGTTTCCAAACTTAATACAGTATAAATCTAATACAGTGACATACTGAATGAGCAGGTTAATTTTTAACACTTAGAATATCTGATGTGTAATGTATTACTGAGTATTAATATTTCTAAAGAATAAAATACTCTTTTTTGTATATATACTTGCAGTAATATTAAAACATCTCAGTGCTGCACTTGTTGTTCTTGCAAAAAAGTATATGAAAGTGCAGTCAGTTTTATAGTTCTCCCACAGATGACACTAACATGTGCTTAATATATAGTTGAAAACTCACTCACGTTTGGAAATTACCTTTAATAAATGCTTAATCTCTACATAAAGCATGTACTTGTATTTTTTTCATAGTTTGGAAATTAAAGTAAATGTTGGTACTACATCTTCCTCTAACAGCTGTAACTGACATGATTTAGTCTCAGAAAAACATTTCTGTGTGGTTTTTTTTCAAGCCTACCTTAATTTTACTTCAGTTTAATTCCAGATTAGGTTCCATGCAGTGTGTCTGGTCACATGTTTAGATTTTAATTTTTTTTTTTTTTTTTTGACAGCAATACAAGTGCAAGGTATTTTAGTGCTTCAGTAACAGGTTATTTGCTGTATTTTAAAATAACTGGTTCTTAAATGGTTTATTAAAACCTCATTGGAGCAACTGAAAATAATATAGTATCTATCTTGATGTTAAGCCATGGACTAAGTTGAGCCTAAAGTGTTCTGTGAATTGGAAGCTATCTGCATCCAAATTACTGGACAGGGTGCAGGCTGGTGAAAAGCACATTCATCTTATGAAGGCAACCTGAACTAGTATTTGTAATACTATCTATCCTTTAAAATGGCATTATCCATCTGGGAAGTATCCTGTGACCACATTTCATGAGTCTTCACAATGGTGTAAAGCATAGAGGTGGGTACATCTAAGAAAGAGCAGAGACCTCGGGTTTGTTGTGGTGTATTGAAAAGTCTCCTTATCTGCCCTTGAGCCCTGAACTTTTTCCACATGGTGTGAATGAGATGTGAACATAAACTCAATTACAAGGCTGAATTTGCTTCCAAAATGCTGTGCAGGACATCGTTGAGGACTACATGAGTGCAATGTTACACTGCAAAGACAGTATCCAGCATCCATCAAAATTAAAGCTTGTGGTTTTTTTACAGGGATATTGGTATCATAAATTTTTATGTTTCAAGTGTAATCTGCTAAAGCGACTTCTGCATCTGTTATTTTTATCTGCAAGCTTGCTTTGGGTGGCTCTCAACTGTAATGATTTTTGTTATTATTTGCTTGGGCAGATTGGATTTGCACACTTGTAATGTGAAGGTTCAGACTTCTTTTTAATACTTGTTCTTTCATGTATGTATAATTAAAGAGTATCATTAGACATCTAAAAACCAGACAAATCCCCATGTTGGCTTCATTATTTCAAGTAGAGGGAGGAAAGAGGTCTAATGATAACAGAAAGGACAGCAAGGACATCTTTACTGAGAGGCTGGATCTAAAAGGAAAATGGAACAGTTAGAGTTAACAGTGATATGTGAAAAAGGCTGAAAGAGAAATACAGATATTCTTATGGGGAGACTGAGATATGGTCCACAAATCCAAGAGAAGTAATTTAAGCTGAGAAAGGGGGCAAAGGGGAAGAGTTCAATGACCACATACGAATGATTATAAATGTAGAAAATGGATAAAGACTTTGCTGAAACTCAATTGAAAGGCCACTGTCGGGAATGGAAACAGTACCCTTACGCAGGAAAAATACCTGAATCTGCAAGATGTTATTTTCATGACAATATTTTGCTGAGAAGAAAAGGGAATAAATGGTAATATACAATTTTCAGAGATTTCCATACTGGTTTGCCACAAGCAATATAAGCATTGCCATGCTTATACAAAAAAGCAAAGATTGTGTTCTAATTTTTTTTTCCCCCTGGAATTTGCTATTTTTTAAAATTCAATACATTCTCAAGCTGAAGTAAGGTTCTGTGATTTATAGCTTCAGACTATAAAATATGTTTTTATAATGATAAATTACTGAAATTTTAGAAACTGTGCTACTGTAAAATGGGTGACCTCTTAATGTTTGCTACTGTTCAGACTACATTATAACATTTGGATATGAAAACATAGATAAAATGAATCCAGATCTGTTATTATTAAGATGATTTGATCTATCTAGAGCTTGTAAGAACTCTAGTGTAATCTGGAGTCTTCAACCTGCATTAAACTGGCTTAATTTTATTAGTCCTTACTAGTCCTTCATATTTGTTACCTTTTAATATATTAAATACCTGGTCAATTTGATCTTAGTATTTCATCACTCAGTCAGATGGTTGTTCTTTGTTCTTTCCCTGAAGTTTTACCTGAAATAGGAAAGAAAAAGAGAAAGAGAATAAAAAAGAGCTATTAAAGAAATTATCATTTTTTTTCCCCAAAAAGTAAAAATCCTATAATATTAAAAATTTTTACTCTATCATATTGACTAAATTACAAGAGTTCGGAAAATTGAGTTAATTGGTTTTAAACATTTCTACTTGACAGCAACCTTTTGTACCTCCAAATAATGCAAAATTTAATAATATTGAATAAATTAAATAATATTGAAAGAATATATTCTTAAATTAAATATGAATTAAATAATCTTTAAAATAGAGTCTATTCCTAAGGCTAATCTGTTGATGATCTTACTGGCTGTAAAAATTATTTAATTTCTAACTTTTGGCATAGTGTGACAGCTAGTTATACTTCAAAGAATCAGAAAAAAAGGGAGAGAGATGTTAAAATTCAAGGGCATCTGGAGTTGTTACTGAGATCTGAAGACTGAAAATGAAAATACTGAAAGCAATGCTAACACTAAGCCTTTCAAGATGATACAGTACATATGCATGATTTCATGCTGCTCTTTCAAACAGAACAAAGAGAACTGATTTACTATCAACTTGTTCAACATGAATTAGACAAATGTGAGCAGACTAACAATGCTCATACTGTAAATATTATGTCCTGTTAATACAGGTAGAGAGGGGTTGATCTGCATAATTTATGATCAGCATATAGTAGGATACTGAAAGAGTACAGAAACTGTTGCAAATTCCTGATGAAATGCAAGCGTAAGTCTGTTTACTATTAAATGTGATTTTCTGCAGCTACACACACTCTGTGTTCCCTGCCCCCCCCCACTGAATTTTTTGTAGAAGGTACAGGTTTTTTTAGACAAATAACAATATAAGCTTTCTATTCAGAATTAGCACAGAATAACTTGTATATAGAATTCTCACCTATATCTTTAGAATATCTTTTAAGCTGTAGAGTCTCTTGTTTATATATTTTAAGAATAGTAAATTAAGATTTGAAAAGAAGGTAAAAGTGGCAAGGAGATTATAATCAAATAACACTTCAAACCTGAAAGTGGTGTAAATCTATCAGCTACTTTATATAATAGATGTAAGGAAGACCTGCTGTGCAAATTATGCCCACCACTCTATATTTCTGCACAGATAAACACTTGATTAAATATAAATTATTCTGTGACAGTACTGAGACAAAAAGAATCATATTTTATCACATAAGATGGGAAACCTGTAGCCTATCCTAATGATAATAATTGAGATATTTATTGTGTTAGGGTGTATAACACATTTTAAAAAACTTATTATTTTTGTGTAAAACAGAACTGGAGAGCCTGATTATCAGAAAATGCTATCAACTGCTTGTCAATATTATTCTACTCACCTGCATATTGTGAGACTCATTGAGCAGTCACTTTGCTCAGACATAAGCCTGATTTGTGGTAACTTCTGGAAGTCAGGTCTTCGTTTTCTTTAGATCTTAGTTTTACTTAGTGATTTATATAATTTATGTCCAAAAGTCTCAATATAGGGGAAGTTAAGCCAATGAAAGAAATGCATTCAAGAAAGTAATTGTTATTGAATGATGGCGTAGAAAAGCAAACCCACCAACAACAACTTCTTAGGAAATAATCAGAAATAATACTATTTCATTAATAACTCTTTTTAAGAACAGCTGCTTAAAACCAGCACTGACATCTAAAATGATTTTACAGATCTGTCCACTCCTGTCACAAAAATCTTGCTTTGCTACTTTGCTTGTTCCACTTATGCACCCAATAAAGCTTCTGTGATTTAACAACTTCTTTCCAACTTCTGAAATATTTTTATTTTGAATAGGTTCTTCTGTGCACTATGCTCTTGCCATGCAAGTTAAAAATCTTACCTCATTTTACAGTTGTAGATGTTTGATTTTACACCCTCTTCAATAAAGAGAAATCCTGGTGATTTTTATGTAGAGATTATGCCCATCCATACCAGACTGGTAGAAGTGCTTTCATGTCCCCATTGGAATATAATTGTTTTTTTTCTTCAAAGTATTTTTGTGCACACAGACATTGTTGATCAAAATATCCAATTGACTATATAAAAGAGTAAAATGCATCAAAGCATTCTGAATTATTTAGTTGTAAATTTTACGATATAGTCTGTAATGCTAAATAAAAAGCATAGCTGGCATTTCTACTTTCATTCTAATAGCCTTAAATCAACATTATTTTATATTACTGTTTAGGAATGCTAACAAGAAATAGAAAGTGAATATATTAGAATGTGAGCAGCTGCTGCTGCCCTTTAAACACAGTCCTCATCCTTCATCAATATACGTGATCTCCAATAACTTCATTAGTAATCAATTGTAATTGTTAGTTTTGTTCTAGAGGACAGAAATATCATGAAACGTACGTATAACTCAATTTCAAATTACATATACAACAGGTATGACAAAATGTCTGTAATCTTCCTTTCATTAAAGTGCTTACTCTTAATCGCCTTTCCTGCTTTAAGAACCCTGATAATAAAGCTGAATTGTAGTTCTTTTCTTCAGGCAGATGATTAAACATTCTCACCATTGTATAATACAATTTCCATTTTATTTTAAACATACTTTGCATGATATAAAAATATTGATCACAGTGAGCTTTAACAATTGTTACTGCTATAAACAGAAATGCTGCACAATGGTTTTAGTGGAAATAAATTATATAGTCATTATCTCTTTAAAAAAAAAAAAAAATCACAAGAAGGAGAACCTAGGCTGTTTGGTCATTGGCAGAAAATAAGTCCTTAGTGAGTTCTTTACAAAACATGAACCCCAGTTATTCTCTACATTTGCTTTCCACATCTTGAGAAAAGCACAATGAGTCTGTCTCTGAAAGCCCCACAGGGTCTCTGGTGAACATTTAATTCCAAATATTGGCAAAGTCTCTGTTGTTCTTTTGTTCTAATGAAAAAATGTACACCAAAATAGCAAGTAGTGCTCTCTTCACTAATTCATAAGTGGTCTTTTCCAGTATGTGGGTACACAGCGGCACACTTCTTCACTAAAATAAAATCCAGCATCGCAACGTTTCGTTCGGACTGTACATGGCGGTCTGTAACAACTACAGAAATGAAGAAAAGTGGACATCAGTAAGTTAACAGAATCATAAGTTTAACAGAAATAGAGCACTAAACCACAAGTTACATCTACCTAAGCAGCAGCAGAATTTTTCTTCACAGATTCCTTGATTGAAAAATAGAACTTATACAAAGATAGTATCTCTGGTTGTCCCTGAACTCTTCCTTTTCCTATTTTATTTTTCTATTAAAACAAGAACTTGACCTAAAATAACCTTACAATAACAATGCTAAATACTTTCTGGTGTATAATGGAGACAGAGTACAAGTCTGGGTTTTTTTCAGACATTGGCAATGAGTCAAAAGACTAAAGTATATGTTTCGAATTTCAACACAGTTATACTTAAAACTTGTTTTTAAATCATGTGTGCACTTGTGAAACACTGATATTATGATCTATTACTATAACTCATACTTCAGTTCAAAGAAAATATAGTACACTATATTAAGACAACATCACTATCCTCTTTCCCTAGGTAATTCTTGTTTCAGGCTTGTGGCTACTCTTATTATTGTTGCAGATAAGTTAATGTCATGTACTTGTTTTGGATACCAAGTTACTACTTTGCAATAATTTGTTTATGATATGAGGTCTGGATTATAGTCATATGAATTCATGCCAACTAGTTCAACCAATGAGCATGGCTATGAGGAAGATAAAACAGAATGAGGAAGACTGAAAGCATATTATTTATTAACTAGTCACATCCTGTTCGATGTTTTCAATGTTATTAATCATGGATTAGTTCACCAGTGTGGTCTCTATAATTAAGTAACATTATTTTGTGCTACTTGATACAGATATTTGCAATCAGTTTAACAGCTCATGGAAATCTCTCAAAGCCCTACTGATCTTTTGCTCAACAATGTTTGGAAACAGTGGTAAAAGGAAATGAAAACGTTTGTCAAAGGATCTAATACTCTGAGCAAAACAGGTAACCAGCAGGAGGTCTGTTCTGGGAAAAAGGTACTCCAGAGAGATGCAATGGATGAAACACTGAACTCGTGTCTTTTTGCCTGTCTCTGATGAGAAAATTAGACTATTTTATGTACTGAATGACCATAAAATGAAATAAAAGGAAAAAAAAAATAGACAAAGCCAATCTCTTCCACTGTCTATGATGTAAAAAATTAAAAACAGTCACGTAATCATTAAATATGAGGAGTTCACTTTGTTTAGGATTCATGCCTCCTAGGGAACTGTGACCTTCAACTTAACTTGCAGTTGAGAGTGCTATAAAGCATCTCTCCCATGTGAGTTTGTGCCTAGCAGCAGTCAAGGTCGGGTTACTGCTGTCTCATCCTGATCTGGGACATTTCAACAGAGCAAGAAAGCCCCTCTCCTCCTCTATAGGCTTTGCAGATGATATGCCTAGTTATCTGGCTCTGCCAAAACTGACCAAAATAAATTTTTGAGGTGATAGCACAGGGTGAATAGTAGCACAGTCATTGTAACTACATAAATGTAGTTTCCTTAGGAAACTCTGCTGAACAATAGACCAGGTCTTTCAAAAGATTTGGACTGAATGTTGTTTACAGAGTGCTTTAATATGACAGATGTCTGTTTTGATGAGGACCATCTGAGCATGCTAGAGTTGAGATAGATGTTCAGTCAATATGTATAGTGTTGAAGGAATTGGTGGAAATGTTCTCTTTATAGTCAGTAATTGTGGTCTTTTGTCATTTGGGGAAGTCTAACAACTCAACAGCTGAAACTGAATTAGAAATGCTACTTTTAGTGGTGGTAACATCATGATCACCCTAAAAAAGAGTATGCTTTACAGTGCTTTGTTTTTTTAATTCTTTCTTTTTTTTTTTTTTTTTTCTCCTATCCTGTGCTTTGTAGATGACTTTCTATTCCTTGCCTCTGGAGCAAGGTATAACTTTAGAGGCAGAGGCATTTTATAAGCAGTACATAAAAATATTGGTGCTTCAAACCCAGATCCTACATGGATGACTACTCTGCACAGGGAGCTGTCAGAAACATGGCTACAGGACTCTGTTCATGTCTATGTCTCAGGCAACTTGCACAAAGTTACAGAGTGGTACCTCCATTTATGTGGTCTCATAACAGTAAGTGATGATGCAGGGGTTTTATTCCTTTAAGAGAAAGCTTGTGATAGACAGAGCCAAAATGTGAGGAACCCATGTTAAATACTTTCCTAAGAAGGAGGAGAGATTGCATCCTCTATTTTCCTTGACAGTGCTTAACATCTACAGGACTATTGGTTGTAGAGTAACACTGTATACAAATCTTTCCACACAAAGATAGACTGCTTAGAAAAGAGAAATAGCTAAAAGCATCCTATACCACATTGTCCTTTGAAGTGAGAAATTGATTCAAACTTTTTATCATATTCGACCACACCACCACAGAGGGAAGCTGGGATTAATTCCCTCCTTCAAATACTAAGTCTTTTAATCAATAGAAGTGGCATCAGATATTTATTATGGCATTTCTTAGCTTTTTAAATGCCTGCCTTTTCCAGTTGTGAATGTTCGTTTAAAATGCGTATTTTACATCTGTGTAGAACTGGTATAAATGCACACTAAGTAATGCTGAGGCTTTCGAATGTACTAAAGCTCATGTGGTGACATTGTTTTCTTCTCCTCTGCAAACATAAAATTAAAATAAAAACTCAATTGTAGAGAAGAAATGATTTCTTAATGCTTCTAACAACTCTTCTACTCCATTCAAAAGCCAAACACAGGAAAACAGGTAATGCAAATTATTATTAATATTTTCCATTATTTTAGAGGTGATATTCCAAACATTGGACATTTTTTCCTTATTCAAGATGAATCAATGTATATTTATCTGGCAAGATATTTATGCCAACTAATTACATGTTACATTAAAAAAATACATAATATTTACTTTTCATAAGCAACAAATTACTACAGATATTTACATGTCCCAATTTGCTATTTTCCATTTCCAGTGCCTGAACATTGTTGGAATTATTATTTGTCATTAATAAAATGGAAATAATTCCCATGTATTAATAAATAAGTATTCTTTCTGCTACAAATGGCATTGCTTCTGTTTTAACAAATACACTTTACAGGAAAACTTTCCTAACAAAATATACAAAGCCAGAATAATATTGTTTATTTCTCAGGACCTAAAGTCATTTGCATTTTTATATATAGACTGCTACTGCTGTGGGTGTAGCAGTCATGGAAGGAAAAGCTCTTGTAATATAAAAAGTAATTGCAGAGCTTTCTTCCTGACAGAATCCCATTTTAAATGATGAGTGTGGGTGGTCTGTTTTATAGTTATATGTGCCTACTTTTCACAGAAATCATCCAGAGCTATGACTTTTTATGCACTCATAAAACTTCAGTAACAGTTGAGTGAAATGAAGGATATAGAAAATTTTAGGAATAGAAAATGAATGGTGGTGTCCCCAGAACTAATCCCTGAAATCTAATTAAGAATATTTTATTTATTTGAATTGTAATATTCAGTTCTTAGGAAAAATAGAGTGGGATTTTAAGTAGCATAAAAAAACAGGGAGCTTGAACTTACAGCTCATTTTCATTAAAAGAAAAAAAAAAAAAAGCACTGAGTATAAGAAACTAAACACACTTGAAAATTCTTTTTCTGCCCAGTAACTTCCTCTTAGAGATGATAGAAGTATAGAAGATAAAACCAAAATGAAGAGAGGCTTGATTAAAACTGCAAAGCAATTCAACAATTCAGGTAATGATGCAACCCAAAATTTTATGTCTTAAACACAATGAAAGGGATAAAGACTGAGTTTTTACCTGCATGTCTGGTGATGGAATCTTTTTCCTTTTAAGAAGCATTTATTAGGAGATTCTATACATTCACAGACGCATTTTACAGGATTTAGGGGCTGATGTTTAGGACAGGTCTTTTTACATACACACTGGCACTTATCTTCATCAAATTCCTTGTTGGGCCCACAGGAAGCAGGGAGAAGTTTGTTTTTGCACATGCACTGACATGATGATCTGTCTAATTCTTTGTGAGGTCCACAGCTCAAGGGCCGCAGGCCTCCTTTACAGACACATTGACATGTTTCTTCATCCAGCTCTTTGTTTGGTCCACAAATATGGAATCCTTCAGATGTGTCTAGAAATACATCAGAAATGTTGCAGAATTACCAGAATTATACGTCTACCCATTCACCTATTATTAATTAAAGAAATTATGATAGATCCATACCTTTCAAGGTGTTTTAAAAACAAGCATATGTCAAAGGACAGTAATAGTATAACAGTCAGTAATAGTAGTGATAAAGATCTGACTATCTACTTTTCATGGGTTTAATTTCTCCTTTGGGTAAACCAAAACATGGAACTACACTTAAACCTTTAAGCAAAACTGCTTACCAGAATCTCCAAGGTGAGATGAGAAACCAAAATCGTGCTGTGCCAAACATCTGCAAATTTGATTGTTCCAAATATGATTCTTTGGACAGGTCCTGTTTGCTACATGACACCTGTGGTATGAAATATACTGTTGATTTACTACCGTTAAGAACTCAAGGGGAAAAAAATACTCAGTTTTAGGTGCTGATTGCTTTTGTTTCCCTCCCTTATAAAAACTCTTCTAAGAGCTTCAGATCATTCATAATCTTGATTTTAACTCCTACCAATTCTGTTACAAATTAAGGTTCTCCCCATTAGAGGAATCTCCAACCAATTTGTTGAAGATACCTTCTCATATTTCAAGTTTTAGCTCTGACTTGTAGAAACTGATATTTGTATTTCCCTAATGTAGTCTGGAAACAGATCTAAGCCTTGAATATAAGCCTCATATAGAAAATAGAGCAGTATAAAAAATATTTGCATGCCAAATGCTGCAGAGGAGGTAACAGGCATAATTTTCTAAGTTAATTTTTGAAGTACAAAAATGTTTTCCTGCATATATATATATATCAAAAGACAACTGATAATAGTTTCTGAATTAACGTTGAAGAAAAAACTAATTCTAAAATAAAACCAGCTTATCACATTCCTTTCCCCTTTTTGTGAAAGCTATGAGCCATTAACTGACTCATTAGCCACACAAATCCCGGAGAGCTTTTCTGAATCTAAAGATTTAGACTTCAGCAATGACACCTCTTGACTTTAGAAATGAAAGACAATAAACAATTTCACAATTTCTATTTACTCACTACGACTTTGCAGCAAGGTAGTGGTACCAAAGCAAGCAAAAAATCCTAGCAGTAGCTGGTGCCTTTTTAAAGACTGAACTTGGCTAGTAGATGCACCATAGACAGAATATTTATGTCTATTTTCTCATCTTCCTTCCTTGCAGTTTCTTTATCACCACAGGTGACATTACAGTAAGAATGTAATAACTTCATGCATTCAATCTGTGCCTTTATTTCTGTAGTATTTCTAAAATCCTCATCTGTTAAGGCAGCACACACATTACACACTTTAAGCACTTTTCATTCCCTTGAGCACCATTACTCATGCACTGAAAAATGTGGGTGCTGGGACATTCTTCTGTGCTCATCATTCACGTACACCACTCCCCTTCACCACATTAAATGACTCTTTGCTTGTAAAGACTGCTGTAGTTTCTACATTACCCTGCATCGCCTCATGTTTTATCAAGCTGGTGTTTCCTGATTTCATTCTGCTAATGACCTCACCCTGGCACATATGTCCTTTTGCCTACCTCCTGATTGTGCTTGATAAATAGTACATAATAGGATAATTTACAGACATATTCTGTTTAAAAACAAAACAAAACAAAACATGAATAACTCACACCCAGAACAGACTGTTTAAATTCAGAAGGAAGTCAGGGTGACAGTATGAAGAAAACACCAAGTCTGCATGAAACCATGAGAAGACAATGTTGATACAAAACCCAAGTTACCTGAACTTGAAGACAACAATAGGTATTTGAGCATCGGGAGATACCCAGCAAAAGGAACTGGAGCTGCTTCTTTACGTGTGTTCTACTCTGGTTGCTAGTACAGGAAACTACTGGGAGCTATGGCTAATTTCCTTCACAGAATCATAATGGTAGGGGTTGGAAAGGACCTCTGGAGATCAAGTCCAACCTCTCTGCCACAGCATGACCACCCAGGGCAGGCCACACAGGAACAGATCCAGGCAAGTCTTGAAAGTCTTTAGAGAAGGAGAATCCACAACCTCCCTAGGCAGCCTGTTCCACTGCTCTGTCACCCTCACAGTAAAGAAGTTTTTTCTCATGTTGAGGTGGAACTTCCTGTGTTCCAGTTTGTGACCATTGCTTCTTGTCCTATTACAGGGCACAACTGAAAAGAGACTGTCCCCTTCTACTTGACACCCATCCTTCAGGTATTTGTAAACATTAATAAGATCCCCTCTCAGTCTTCCCTTTTCCAGTCTAAACAGTCGCTGGGCTCTTAGCCTTTCCTCATAAGAGAGATGTTCCAGTCCCTTAATCATCTTTGTAGCTCTCTGTGGGACTTTCTCTAGTACTTCCCTGTCTCACTTGAACTGGGGAGACGAGAACTGGACACAATATTCCAGATGTGGTCTCACTAGGGCAGAGTAGAAGAGGAGAAGAACCTCTCTTAACCTGCTGGTCACACTCTTCTTTATGCACCCCAGGATACCATTGGCCTTCTTGGCCACACGTGCAAAATTACTTACTGTAACATTTTAGGAAAGTTCAGGAAGGCTAGAAAAAGAAATCAGAGACAAAACCAGTTTGCAAAAAAAATCACTGCCTCTTTCCATTGTCAACTCAATAGAAAAATAAAAATAGCATACTAACTTGTTATCTGTTGGTGTCAGGACAGACCATGCACAAAAGGGGGAAACATTTAACATGTACAACATACATCCAAACCACATCTAAAATATGCTTATCAGCTCTGTCAGCACCTATCTACAAACCATGGGAAAAAAAGGTTTGTCTACTGAAGGCCCCTCTGCTCCCTCCTACCCCAAATAGCTAAACTTTTCTAGAAGAGATTGACAGTTTCCTAACTAAGTTGCACATCTTGATGACATTCTATATAAACAGAGAAGAGTACAACTTAAGATACCATTAATACAGGAGGTATTCTGACACACTGGTTAACATGAACTGACATGCCTCAGCTCTGCAGTATGTAGAAGTAGCTACTACTTTTTAGAAGGAATGAAAGGAAAAAAGTGGGAGAACAGGACATGCCTTAGACCTTAATTTTCAGGATAAAGTTGTGCAGAAAATATATTTTATATTAAAAAAGAGTTACTATTTTTATTCAGTGTAATTAATTGCTCTCTTCTCTCTAACACATGTCTGTGCATTGTGGCATAATCCAGCCTTAAATTCATTTTAGATCCCAAGTGTCACTACCCTAAAACCATAGATTATATTCTTAGGCTTTTCTTAGCATATGTAAGTCATTACTATATTTCTGTTAAAATGAGCAAGTACATAAATACGTGCACACATGCAGATGTGCCACTGTGACAAGAAAGTACGTTTCCAAGTTTTGGCTTTACAACAGTTTCATTAGCATTCAAACCTATAAATAAAAATGTTAAGGAAAAATAAGAAGTTGAAAAGAAATTGAGACTTTAGTGCAAATTACCAAACCCCAGTGGGATTCTGAAAAGCATACAGGCACTCACCAGGAAAATGCAAATATCTTTCCTTTCTACAATCTAGAAACACTGAGCTTGGTTTGGCAGATTATATTTTTTTGTTGATTGCTGGTTGCTTTTTGTTTGTTTTCTATTTTATTGTAAAAAGCCACAGACTTTAAACTTAAAGCCAGTACTTAATATAGAAGACTTGCGTAGATTCTGATCTAGTACTACCCTGTCTTACCTTTGCTGAAGCATAAATCCTTACAGGACAGCTTGTAGGTGCTGGTCTAAGTCTTGCATCTATATGCTCACTTCCCTCTAACTACCAGCAGGTAGATGTTTCCTGGATAAACTCTTACAATGGTACTTACAACTGCTTTTAATCTGGAAGTACTGAGAAACTGCAAACAGTCAGCATAATCTGACTTAATTATTGACTCTTGGGGTTTGATTTTTTTATAATCTGTTAATTATACAAATTAATTGAGCTACTATTTCCTAGTATTTTTCTAATCCACTAATTATGATCCATGTTCTGATGACCAAATTCAGTACTTTGAATTCAAATAGACTATAATCTGTATTTAGCTGGGACATGTCAGAAAACATCCATACTCTAACTGAATGACAACACAGAGCAAATGACCTAGTGTACATCTCTGGGCAATTTGCACTATTCACTCACCTTATCTATATCACCTGTCTATAAATAATTCCAGTTCAGCTTCTAGTCACTGGTTCTTCCGCAAAGCAACTGCTAAGTCTGTTATGTATTTTTGGCCTCCTAAATATTTATGCATCATGAAATCATCACTCAGTCCTCTAAAATGAAGGGAAGAACTATTTCAAGTGTTTTAGTAACACTTGCTTCAGTACCAGATTTCTTCTGTGACTTTTTTTCTTTCAAAACCACCAACCAAATCAATGTGTTAAGACTGTCAAGCCTTTATTTTCCCTTCCCTTTCTGTTTTACTTTCACCTCTGGCATACACAGATGTAAAAAAAACCCAAAACCAACTGTAGTTCCCTAAAAACCATGCCTTTTATTAACAGCATTTTAATCAGGAAAATACAGTCTGAGAGAGAAATGTTCTCTGCTTCTTATTTGCAAGAGTAAGGATTTTGAGCTTTTCTTGATTTTTTTTTTAAGAAGTTAATTTTACTGATATTTTCTTTAAGACTCATTTGTATTGTTACTCTTTCCACAAAATAAACCCCACAAACAACATTATTCTTCATTTTAAATCACCTAGCCACAGTTTACCCACTGGGTAAAAAGGTAATCTTACTTTAGTAACATTCCCTTAATGTAAAATAGTATTAGCTCCTTTGCAAAATACATTCTGCTACTACTAATGTGTAGTTCACCTACTAATTTCACCTATCTTAATTGTGAAAGCTTCCAGCAATATTTTAAATCTTATTACATAGGCTTGCTCATAATGTGACAGGAAAGACATGTCTCTTACTTACTGAGTTTGTGTTGCTGGCAAGGAACGTCGTATGATAGAATGAACTTGTCTGTAAACATCCAACTTCGACATGCATCGGCAGGACGTGTGATTGGCAAAGCTGACAGTTACAGGTTTGGGGCCATGAGAAAGAGGCACTGTGATCTCAAACAACTATAAAAGGGAAAGCAAAGCAAAGAACTATTTTTTATAGGTCAGTAACAGTACAACTAAAAATAATATAAGGACATACAAAAAAGCTGTAAGGAATTTTAGTTGAGGTTGTTGTTCTCTATCATAATTCAGTGGCATATATAATTATATTGCTAAATAACCATTATGTGCAAAATTAATACAATAGCTATGGTATGACAATTAACATTTTTAGTGTTAAACCCTGTTACGTGCCTGTTGGCTTACTGTAACATTGAAACTAAAAGTTAGGAGAGGAAAATGTACAAAGAACTTATTTTTTTTGAGGAAATTACTTTAAATTGGCAGCCTTTTAATAAAAGATCTAAATGGAACATTTGGAAGGTGCTTCAAAAAGTTGGAAAACAAGGATGATTTTAAAAAGCGGTAAGTTAAAACCTAACGCATCAGTTGCACAGTTACAAAGTTTCTGCAGAACAGCAATATATTGGACTCAGATCAAAACATTTTGGGATGAACAAGTTTTGAACTGCAGCATACTGTATTTTTGACTTTCCAGTATTTGTATCAATGCAAATTATACAGTTACCCTAATGGAATATGTCTTGAACTATAGTTTTTTGGTTTTTTTTTTTCCCAAGATGTTAAGAAATACCCAATATTAATAAAATAACAATGTATGTGAATTAGTAAAAACCTAATTTTAGTGGGAAATGTAGTTCAGCTGGTGGAAGAGGATAATTTCAGCAATACTTTGTGGAAAAACTGGACATATGATAACAGACTAACAGTAAGACTCATGTCAGTATTCCATTCAGGACATCTACTTTATCAAATGAAGAAGGTTTCATTGTAAGACTCAAATCTCAATAGTCTCCCGACAAGTTAGTTAGTACATATACTTGAAGTCAAATCAGCACACTGTTACCTTTTAGGTGTTTAGTTGCTTTTCAAAATATATTTAAAAATATTTCTACCTTCTGAAGACTTTAAAAAGAATGGTAATTAGCTATTACACAGTCTCATCAACTGAAAATGGAATAACAAGACTTTAATTTTTAGCTGAGATATATTTGCAGTGCTTTTCTATAATCAATAATCTCAAAGTATGGCACATAGCCAGTGTGCAAATGTAATCAAAATACTATTAATTTTAAATTATTACAAATCAGGAGGCACAAGTCCACATTTAGTTTAAAGTTGGTACAATAAAATGAATGCCTAATTATCACCAGACATACCTCCAGAGTTTTCACTAAGTTCAACACAGACTTTTGGCTTTCAAGACAATATTGACTCCTTTACCCTTATCATTATAAATGTTTCTTTAAATTAATCACAAAAAACATTCTTATCAAGATGCCTCATCCAAAAAGAGCAATAATTGTAACACTGAGCTATCATTTTCACACTGAGGTGAATAGCTTTCTGTACTTACTCGTTTCTTTTAAAAATACCCATCTATTTATCTGAAAGCCATCATAATTTTTATTATAATGCACAAACTAAATAGGACATTGGAGAGGAGGAAGGTGGTGTTGTAGATAAAGAGATAGAAAGGACCCTGTTTAGGAAAAAAAGCTTTTATTTCTGCATACAGTACCCATTTGAGAAAATACACCCCGAGTTCTCTGGGCATCTGTTTTTTAAATACTGATCTTTAATCGGATGACAAAACTCACCTACATATGCAAGACATCTATCTTTCTTTTTAAACAAGCTGTGCTTTCAGAAGGACAGCACAGCTGTTAGGACCTCTGAAAGTCTAGACAGCTAATAATCTACATATGCAAAAGCCTTTACCATATGAACTTGTATGAACACTGATTCTTTAAAGACATACACAAATTGAGGGGCAGAACAAAGTGTATGGATAAATTACAATATTACACATGTAAAGATAATCTTGTTTTCTCTGCTGACTTATGACAGTATGAACTTGCTTTGTGAAGCTGAAATAAAAATACACTGGGAGAACTGATAAAACTTAGAAACTGAAGGTAAGTGGTGATTCTTTGCCTGGACCAAAGTGCAACTGACTATAAAAAAGGGCAAGTTCTGTTCTTCCTCTTCTTGGAGTAGAATGGTTTGTCATGCTGCAATGCCTAGGCTGACTGCAGACTGCTGGAGGTGGCAGTGTAAGACTACTGCTACAGTTCCAAAGCACCTAAAAGAGGTCTCTGTCAGCCCATCTGTCCTGTTCATCTTCAGGAGCACACTGAGAGAAATTTCACTAAAACACCTGAGACTTAACAATTACAAGCGGAAATTATGGTGAACATGGATTATCTTAATCTACATTTATCCTTCCATTTAAACTGTGAAACATATCAGTTTAGAGATTAATATTGCCAACAACTATTCCCATCAACATTTCAGTGGTACAATGCAGAAAAAGCCTAGTTAAACAATGTAAAGGTAGACTAGATTCCTTGACAGAACTGCATTACCTTCAGTTTGTTCAACTGAACTGATTTCTTTACAGCAGTGAATTTTACACGTCACTCAATAGTAGCTACTGTTTATACATAAAGTCAAAATAACCAAGCTAACTATTTATATTAGAGATTATATTTGTTACTACATTTCTAGCCCTCACTTTTGGGAAGTGTTTAAGGTGACACATGAACTAGTATTTCAAAAAAGAATATAAACCTTATATATTTTCATTAATGGAAATGTTGGAAGTGATGGGGCTCGAATTATTGATTTGTTCTTACTACATGTTTGTCTGCCTGTGCCATTAGGATATTATATTCTGATGCATGTTGAAAAAGGAGATATTTATTCTTCTCTTCTGACGATGGAAATATAACAAGAGATTTTACAAGAAATAAATTATTGAAAACTAGTCTGTTACACAGAAATGTATTTAATGCTCAGAATAATTCAGTTTCAATAATCTCTGGCATTTTAAAATAAGATCCAACCTAAAGAAAATCTATATTCTGCTCTCAGCTAGGATAGCAGCATCTCTAAATCCAAGAAAGCTTTTTAAGTGTAGATGAATAAACTCTCAATATACATAAGGTGTGTTTGAATTATCATCTTGATAAAGCATTTCAAATTAGGTAAAATCTGACCTTGTCTACTGTTTTCTGACTTTGCTATCATCTCTAGTTACTTCTTGCTCATCTTCCTCATTCAATAGAACAATAAACTAAACATCCGTTGTCACTACAGGGCATGTTTGGCAAAATGTAACAGCCCAATGTGAATATCCAGAAAGGATATTTCTATGGGAAATGCACCATAACACCTGTGTATGACAATGATTCTTGATTCCATTCTTTTCTGGCAACATTGTTGCTTGAGGGTAACATTGCTGGTATCCACATTGCCAAATAGGTACCTCTTCTTGGAGATCAGACATCTGAACATTCATTCAGTAAAGCATAGGTTTTACTGTATTCTTAGAGGCCCAAATCTCTTCCTTCTGAACTTCAAATCATAGTAAAAATCAGACTAACTTAACTTTTTAGACACTGGAATGGACTGCCTTGGGAGGTGGTGGAGTTGCCATCCCTGGAGGTGTTTAAGGAAAGACTGGATGTGGCACTTAGTGACATGCTCTAGCTGATGTCATGGTCTAGCTGATGTCATAGAGTTGGGTCATAGGCTGGACTTGATGATCTTGAATGTCTATTCCAGCCTCAGAAATTCTGTGTGATTCTGTGTAATTCACACTACAGGCAATAGGGAAAAGGTATTTCCTTCAGGTCTGCTCTTCAGGGACCAATGCCTCAAGACAGACATTCAAGACTAAACACTGCAACTTATTCTTTAGTCCCCAGAAGAACAAGAGATCTGATGGCACTTTTTCAAAGTGAACAGCATTTATTGCTCCCAGGTTTTTTTGGGAAAAAAAAAAAAGTTAGTAATTACAGTACTTTGAACAGTAAATTACACTACATTAAATGAGTACTGTTAGAGTTAAAGGCAAATACTCAAAAGTTAAAAGAAAATAATTATAGACTCAACTTGCCCATGCTGCCTTGTACATTTGTTCTATCAACACTGCACTGTCAGGAAACCAACAGAAAACAACAACCAAAGCAGTATGTGATAGCCTAACTGAAGAGTATTATATTTAAAAAAATTAAAATAAAAATAAAAATTAAACCCACACATAATCTCAGTCAAAGCTCTGTCCTAACCTCTTCCACAAAAGGTAATATTGTACACAACAGTCAGAAAATTATTCTTAGTGTATATCACATACTAATGGAAGCTCTATGTAACTGAAAAACAGCTGAAACCCATAGTTAATGCATTTCACAAGAACTTAACACATTCCGTTCAGCCAAAGGCCATTTTGTCATAGAAAGCCAGATTGTATTCCAGTCTTCCTTATTATTCCTAATATTTCTCTTCAAAGTACTGTGTTCAGCCCATGCCTCCTTAGGTCTTCACCCAGTATGATTATTCTCCATGCCATCCTCCCCTCATTTCAGCCCAGCCAAAGTTTCTCTTTCAGCCAGCCCATGAAGCTTGATTTCCCTTCCCTTTTTCTGGGATTTCTTAGCATAATTATTAGTATTCTGGAACATGCACATCTTGTTCCAGCTAATTATGTATCAGCTAGGTTCCTTCCTTCCCAACAAGATAAAGGTGAATGTATCAATAACACTCTCCCTAGAAGATGAGATTTAGATGCCTAGATCTGAAACTGCATCAGATTTCTTTTCAGCTCCAAGTTATAAAGTGTTCTGGTTACAAACAAATTCAAGTCTCAGAACAATTCCATTTGCCTTCCAGTTTTTTGGTGTTGGTTTTTTTTTTTCCTTTTAATGCTTAAAAGCATGCAGATTGTCTCAAAGACAAAGCACACTTTCATAATAAAACCAAACAACTACCATATCCTTTACGTAAAATAAGGGAATGCTGATTTTTTTTTTTTTCAGATAAAACATTCCCTATTTCTGTTTTAATGATAAAGCCCTATACACTTCTTTCTCACCCTAGTCTAATAAAAAAACAGAACCACCAGAATTCCCCCTGGATTTTCATTCTTTTACACATCAATTTTTAAAATCCTTGAAGATCAGTGCATATGCTCTGTACTTCTGAGGTGTGAAGCACAGCAAGAGGACACCAGGAAAGGGTGTCCCTGAATTCTTCTACCCAACCAGATTTGGCCTTTGTCACTCCACAGCCTGCAATTACTGTGATACCAAGTGCATCAGTCCCCCTCTTCTTCCCAACTTTGTTATTTCTTTAGCCATCCATGCAAGATCTTCCGGGCCAGACCTGCATGGTCCCACAGACCACCCTGTAGTAGGCTTTTTGCAGTTCCCACACTGGCCACACTCTTCCTTTAGCCATTTAAAGAGCTGGAGTGGCGAACAGAAACAAGGGTGGGACCAGAGTCTGGTCTACAACCTAGAACTCAGCATGATAATAACTTAAAACAAAAAAACCCAATACATCTAACAGCAGACAGGGCTCTCTGAACGCTTGACCAAAAGCGCTATCAGAATTCCTGCAAAAAACCTTTCCCATATATTCCTCCTTAATGATCCTTACAAAGGCATGTATTTTTGATTTACTGCATCGATAACTCCTTCATTGGACTAGAAGGACTTCATGTCTTACTTTCCAGAAAAAAACGCTGATTTCTATACAATGTATTGCTTTGCTTCAGTGGCTACATTAATTTATTCAGCACCGTCACCATATGTGCCAATACCCATTGTATCAACACATGGAAAATTATTATTATTATGAAATTCTGAAATAAAAAATAATCAAAACTGTTATCTTCATATCAGGATAAGGGAGGCTTATCATTGTAGATACTTTCAAATATAGGATTTTTTTCCCCAGATTTACATTAACTGCACTGTATTTTTTTGATGGACTGTGGTTTATTTTGGCACATTTCCCTTAAATTGATTGACTCTCAGTTTCCATCACTCATGACCTCTGCAATTCCTAAAGTGTTGGTAAGGCCAGCCAAATATATCCAGTCTAACAAAGCATAATGTGTCTATAGAGACTTTTAAGCTTAGGATATAAGACTTTCAAAATCCAAACATCTCTATACTGAAAAGAATGAAAATAAGCTATATGAAAAATGGTACATCACCACTATTTACTTTACTATCGTTTTTGAAATAACAGGATCTCAAGGCTTACATGTGATACAACAGGTAATTTGTCACATATATAATACATTTTCTATCTGTTTAATGTGCTTGGGTTTCTTACTCTATCTTTTTATTGACTCACTTTTTTTCTTTTCCAAAACAATTTTAACAAAAAATATTGTTAAACTGTACTGATGTATCTCCTACTATTAATAGCACCCCTACTATATCATTACAAGCATCAGTCCTAAAATCAAAAAATGCATGGGAAAAGGCATAAATAATATAAATGACTGATAATTCTTGTGACATATGCATCTCCAAATTGTGTGAAGGAATACCACATACATCTCAAATATGGCAAACAATTTCAAACTGTTAACTTTTTTTTTGTGAGAAAAGCTCCTCTGATTCTAATTTCAAAGTGCTTGGGAAGATGTTTTCCCTTGAGGAACTATCACTGTAACCATGAAACCAGAAGATTTAGGACATTTCCATCAAATGATCTGAATGAAGCCAAAAAACTATTCATCCTGACAGCCATTAGGGGGAATGGAATGAGATGGCTCTTTGACATGCTCACTCATTCCCTTCAACCTATAATCTAATACCTATAGTTGGGGTTTAAAAAAGTACAGCTGAGGGACTGGCTGTGGCTGCACCAGGTAGTTCCAATCTTCATAACTGCTGTTGAATCACTTGTGTCATGGAAACAGAACAGCTGTTTGATTAATAACAAGCAAATTTGAGATAAAAACCAACACAACCACACTGCAAAAACAAAAACCAACCAACTGCCTTGTCCATAGATCTTTATTAGACAAGCCACCACTTAGAAAGTTAGGCTATTGCAGTGTCACGGATAAAGGAGAAGAAAAAGATCTACTGCCTTTTATATTAGTCTAGAGGGTCCTCAAATGTTTTCACAGACCTTCTGCCACATCTCAGTTAAGAAACTGACTCATAGCCAAATCATGATTGTAAAACACCCCTAAGCAACTATAGAAACTTTTTTGGGGGGGGAAAGAGAAAAAAAAAAAAAGGTATTAAAAGCAAAAAGAAAATCTATTAAAAGAATACTTTTCTATTTTTGTCTTAATAAAGTTAAGTAGCTAGAAAGGAAGAATGCAGCCCAAACTAAAGAACTACTGACCTCTCTCTGGACCACCACAGTGCTCCACAAGCCATTCTGGGAACCTCTAACTTAGTCCATTTCCTGGCAATCAATGATTTGCTCCCCATAAAAATAATTTCTATGCTTAGCTCTTTTCTTTTTAATGAATTTCGATGAAACCTGATATCAACTTTCTTTTGGTTTTAATGTCTGGAACCAATGCTAGAGCTTGCCCTCACAGTAAGACCTTCAGCTGAAAAGTTAATTTCCCATTAAGCACTTTTTCTGCAGGGTAAGTAGCATGAAATTATCTTACAGAGTTCATCCACCAAAAATAAAGCTACAAAAATGGTGACATGAAAAAACAGCAGATACCTGGTTCTAACCATTTGTTCTCTTTTTATTCAGGAATTAAAAGGAAAACAGTAGTGAAAATAGGCATATAGAGTACCTGAATTCCACAGAAGAATCTTGAATCCAATACTTTTTTCTTCCTAGTTCTCATCTGATTTAGGGTAAACTGTGGTCACATAATTTAAAAAAGATTTGAGATGATGATAGATGAAGAGATATAGTTAGCTCTCTTCCTTTATTAAGAGTTTTGAAAAATTCTGTCAAGGACCAGATAAAACTAGAAAGCAGGAGCAAGATAGAAGACTGAGAGATTAAATTGCTTGCTTTTACAGAATAGGTAAGAAAACAATGCTATTGTTTCCTTCTTTTAAGTCCTTTAACGTTTTCCTTTTCAGAGTCTCTCAAATCTTTAAGTACTTCTGCACTGTATCATCATCACTGGCATTAAGAACTTGAAAAAACAAACTCAGTACTAAACATCTTCTACCAGGACAAAAAAAAAAAAATTACTTCACTCAATAGATATGAATAGAAAGATGAACAGAAAGGGATTATTTACACCCAACTGACATGGTGCTCAAAGACCAGGAAATCTGTGGGCCCCCCCCCCCGCCATATTTCTTGATTTATAATATGAAAATTACATTTGTGTCTTTCAAGCAACTGGAATTAGGACAGTTGTTTGTGGGAATAAATATGGGCTTCAACAGAATCAGGACTGTAGTTGTCCTTGTTTAAGCTGTTTTGAGTTACATTATTCCTGTGATGTGTGACTGCCTACCACTAGCTTAAATTTAGGATTGAAAGCTCTTGGTAGAATACACCATTTCTAACAGATATATTTGGTAAGAAATGAGAACAGAAAATGTATTTTAAAAAAGAGTTGTTTTGTTTTTCTTTTTTTTTTCCCCTGTTTTCTTTCCATCCCCTTTTCCTAATTCCCTTTCAAGAAGGCTCAGAACGCTAAGTTTCATGATAAAGGAATGACACTTCCATGAGCTACAATCTTATAGTTGCTATGCAGTTGTGTATCTTCCTTATAAGTAGGTACTGCACACTCAGCTAGATGAATCTAGTCAAAAGAGAAAGCAAGATTTACACTAAAACTAGTTTTCTTTGAAGTATCAGAAAGTTGAGGTAAAAAGCAAAAAAGCCTAGAACCAACAAAAAAAGACCTACCAAATACTGTACCAATCAATACCCTAGCCAATTTTGAAGTAAGACTATTTTTACATGAATTTTGAGGGAAAAGTTGTTGTATGGTAATTGTTATAGGTACTTAAAGTAGAATAATGCATGTCTGCTTTTCCTTTAAAGGCAGCTCACCAGCTCAATTCAAAATCTCTGCACACTCCTACCTGATCACCAGCCCTGAACTTGAAGAATGAAATCAGCACATACACCTGAGGAAGATGCATTAAACCAAAACATGTAGGTATATTGTACTACTATCTCTTAATACATATCAGTTCAGTCTCTTAATACAGTTCAGTCCCTATAAGGCTTTATTTGCAATATGTATCCTGTCCCCACATGTACTAATACAGTCTTCACTAATAAAATTACAGGGTATTTTTCCAGAGAGTGATTATCTCATACAACAGGCAAATGGTAGATGCAAAAAAAAGGGATAGAATTCAGTTTCGTGGATAATCTCAAAACAGAGAATACAACTTTTTTTTTTTTTTTTTTAATGTAATCTTTTAAAATATTTTTACCCTAAAAAAAAAAAGGATATATATTTATATATTTGGGGAAAGGGTGTTAAACACTTCCTTCCAGGCAGTAGTCTCTTCAGCTGTTTTTCCTATGTATTCTGGAACTGATTTTTTCTTTCCTCATAGCAGCAGTAAGGTTTTAAATATGCCTTATCATAAATGGATTTGAAAGAAGCACTTGGACTGTAATAAGAGTGAGAACTTACTGTCTTGCTGATGTAATTTGTGCTGATATTCATACATTGAAGTCCTTCACTATTGCAGCAACCTCCACATCTGTAGATGGATACACATGGGGGTTTAAAGAAGGTGTTCGTAGTTGCTCCAAACTCTTTTCCCACATCCACACACACTTCACGTGGCATGCATTGAGTTCTTCTCCATTCAGTATCAATACCTGCCAAGTTATAGGGAATTGTATATGTTATAAAGTAACTGCTTAAAAACAATACTCTCCTGCAGTAAATTAGTAGAATTTCTTTTAAAAAGGTTGGAGCCAGAATAGAT
Source organism: Megaceryle torquata (assembly GCA_024611175.1). Classification (NCBI taxonomy): domain Eukaryota; kingdom Metazoa; phylum Chordata; class Aves; order Coraciiformes; family Cerylidae; genus Megaceryle; species Megaceryle torquata. The sequence goes on along the minus strand of JANIJG010000447.1, from coordinate 89,219 downwards.
ATTGCAAGAGTCACACCCTTTTAGTGAAATCCCCACCTCTCTGTGTTAACTTCTAGCTAATTTTTCTTCTTCATACAGATGTGATGTATTGTCCTGGAGCAGAAAAGTCACAGTGGATCTAAGAGGGACTAACAACTAATAAGGTTGGGTAGATCTTATGACATAGAATCATCTAATCATAGAATGGCCCTGCTCCAACAGGTCCATGTCTTTCTTGTGCTGAGAACTCCAGAGCTTGACACAGAACTCCTGGTGGAATCTCACCAGAGCAGAGTAGAGGGGCAGAATGACCTCCCTCAAACTGCTGGCCAGCTGCTAAAGCTGTACATGTCCTTTCTCCTATGCCTGGAGTGAGTCTCACCTTGAATGAAGTCTAAAGAAGTACCGCACATCTCCACAAAGTAATTTTAACCATCCAGACACAGTCCTTCACTTGGATACTGTATATTAGGAACATTAAATTTGATGCCTACGCACTTAATGTGAAAATAATTTGAATACATGTTTGCTTTGTTAACTACAAGAGTATAATTTAAAGAAAAAGCAATGATATACACCATAAGATTTAATCTGAAAGGTAATATTTGTAACCAGATTATCCATGGAAATTTGGGCAAACATTTTACATTGTGTATTATAGCCTTTTATCAATTACATTCTTACACTAAACAGCCATGAGACTTGCAGCTGTACAGACCCCATTATTCTCTCTTGCCATCTGTTTTGGGTGGGCAAAAATGGAAATTTTACCTAATGTATTCCTTAAAGTCTCTATTAAGCTACATGACTTCCAATATCATGTCAAAAATACATCTCCTGCTATAAATCCTGTGTTTCTCTGCCTGCAAGTACTTAAACTGTAAGCTAATACATTTTTATTTGGACAATCTAAAGGTTACTGACATATCTAAAAGCTGTTTTCTTCTGTTTTGAGCATAACTTCACAAATACTGCCCTCTTGTAACAGGAAAAAGCTACAAGTGGATTACTTGGTGTCCTAAAGCAGTAACGCATAGGAGAAGAAAGCATACCCAGCCATGATGGAATTGTGAAAAACGAGCAGACACAGTTCAGTGAGTCTGACTATTGGGGCCCTTTTTGCTTTCTGCAAAATTGTCTCAGCCTCTACAAAGCAGGATTCCTGAAGACAAACACTTAACTTCCTACATCTACAGAGCTGAGAAAGCAATCCATTCCTTTCTTCCAATCGATGAACAATTTTTCTACCAAAAAATGTCTGTGGAGCAATTGATTTCATTATGGAAGGGTAACTGTCAAAGATTTTATATTACACACATGACATCAAATCAAACTGCTGAGATTGGTTTACTCACAATGCTTAGCTTTTAAAATATTTTTGACACAACTGAGAAGCCTTTGGATTTTCATTTATTGTGTGTTAGAATGTGTTCTACATCCTGTACTTACTTTTCAGGATCTCTGCATTATAGTGTGCTGCAGCAAATTTCAGGGAATCATCTGATCTTGTGTCAAAGCTGGAGTGTTCCCTGTTGTGTTGCCAACCTCCTTTCCTCAACTGACATTTGAACATTTTCCAGTATTCTGGGTAAAGTACTGTCATGAGTTCATCCACACTGGACACAGATCGCAACTGCTCTTCCAGGTCTTTGCTTGCATGAACCTGTCAAAGTAACATGCAAGATTAATTACTTTTTCTATTACACAAGGTTTGCTGGAAACTAGCCTGAAAAGCAACTCATATATTATAAAGTTGTGCTCAAAGGGGTCCTCATTATAAAAACTACTTTTGTCAGTCAAAGACAACAGTACTATATTGACAAATATTGAAATGTTTTGCTACAACCACTAGTATCATACTTGTTCAGAACATCTGTGTGAGACAGAAGCTATAGAATTAAATCTATACAAGCCTATACAGTTTGCAGATTTAGAAAAAAATAACCCAGAAACCAAACCAAAACAAACAACATAAAAAACCCCAACCAACCAACCAAAAAAAACCCAACACACAAAAAACCCAAACAAACAAAAATTTTTACCGTGGAAGGAAAAGTATTCTTGATAAACTTTTGAATGATTAAAACTCAGAATAATTAAATGATGTTGTTTAACATCACATACTCTTAAAATAATACCAAATTTTTGACCATTTTACCTTAGTCCAGAAAAATCAAAACAGTGTTTTGATTAACAAAAATGGTTAAGTTAGAAAAAAGAAGATAATAATTTGTGTTATTTTATCTTTTTAGGGAAAATCTTAATAAGCAAATTCTATTATAAAGCACTAATGCTTAAAATCAATGGGAGCCAAGAACTTTGGTACCTTTAAGAATCTGAACTCCACACTTCCTCACTGCTAGGAGTTGCAACTCAATCTCTTCAGGATCCTTAAACACTACACTCCTTAACTTCTTGTTTCAAGAGTAGCCTCAAATCCTGTAATCTCACTTTCTTATTTGCTGTCTCTTTAACAGAGTCATTGCAATTGCATTTCCCTAAAAGACTGCCTCATATTGGCATTCTAATTTCTCACTTATCTGGAAGATTCCTCTTAGATGAAATAAGATACTGCATCAAAGGTCTGCTGTTATGCCCTGCCCACCCTTCTCATCCATGAACTGATGACTTCCCAAATGGAAAGGCATTCTGGAGAAAGAAAATGATTGAAGAACGTTTAGCCAGTTTCTCAGGCTCCATAGCCTTTAGAGGGCAGCACGAGACACAAAATATAAATGTACACTTTGTAAAATGTGTCTAGCAACTGGCTGCAGACTCTGTACAGTTTACTATAAAGCTGTTGCTCTAGTCCAAGAAACACCAGGTTGTAACAGTGTAAAACACGTGTCTAAGCCCACAAATATGATACAGAAGCTGAAATTAAAGATTCCTTATCAAGCTCCAATACCAACAAAAAAGAAGTTTTTTTCTACTTCAGTGATATTGAACATTACCCAAGTAAAACAAAACATCCTGAACTAGCTCACCTGAATAAAAACTGCTCCTTGTATCACAAACAACTAAAAGGGTACAAAAATGGGACATGCTGTTGCATCCACTTCCTTATCAGATGTCAAATACAAAGAAACACTCTGCAGTAAGGCAGATTCACAGAACTTATTTCTGTAAACACATAAACCAAAGCTAATATAGATGTCAAAGTAATTCTATATATCAAAGTGTTACAAAGTTTAAAAAAATAAAGAAATCTTTTCACTGTAGTCTTGCTAAACTATACAGTGTCATGACAGTGTACTCTGTCCTGGGAGATGTCAACAATCAAGTTATCGGTCTCAGAAACACACTTATTCAGGTCTTCATCTCTTTCCTTGCATCCATACAAAGGTTGATCTCTCTCCTAGGTCATCCAGCAAGGTAGTGGGGCCCTGCTTTGAAATTTGTTTGCAATACTGAGCATATCATTCCCCAGCACCCCTGCTCTCCTTGCAGGACACCACACAGGCTCTCAGATCAGTGGGTCACAGACAAATATCCAAGCAGAACAAACAACTAATTCAGCCACTGTTTGCTTTCATCTCTCCCGAGAGGTGAAGAGAGCAGGGTTTGAGTAGCCTCATTCCTGCCAGACTGTTTCCTGAGGGTGCTGCAGTACACATGGCCCTTGAGTAACGGGAAGCAGGTCGTTGCACCAGCACAGTAAATACCAGGGTTGTAGATGCGTGTCTGCCACGTGATGGGAACGTGTGTGGCACGGGAGGTCATGGCATGGAGGCAGCACATATATCCTGTCACAAGGCTGGATGCCAGTCCATTATGTAAAAGGCACAAGAATAGAATTTGTGTTTAGTCATCTAGTAGCTGATCCCAGGAGGTCCTAGGAGATCACAGGGGTGACATGGAAAGAGATTCCAACCAGAGGTTCACCAGGTTATGATGAATGCCTTAAAAGCCTGTGCAGTCCACTGTAGACAAAATGATGGCTGCTGCTGTTTCAGATATTCAAGGTACAGGCCTGGATGATCATAAAAATAAGTACTGAAACCCGAAATTTCTTAGGCAATAAGAAGCTAGAGTATGGATCAGAAAAGAATCTATATTTTTTTGTTGATGAAATCCTCTTTGGTCAGGAAATAGTCATGTCTTTCCAGGGGGACAGAAAATTTGGTATACATGTATAAACTGTGTATGAATAAAAGTCAAAACATGAAGAAATTAGTGATTTTAATAAAGTATTATATAAAATTTAATAAAGTATTGTTTTCAACTGCATTTCTTCCTGGCTAATTCACAGTCCAGGTTGCCCTGTGCCTACAACATTAAGTGCTCACTTAATATGAGCAAAAGGAAAACAATTTCTTGAGTAGATATAGAAAATTACTTTAAAAAAAAATTATTATTGCATATGAATTATTTTGTGCTTAGTTTGATAAAGCCATTTGCTTTGAAGATGGCTTCAATTCAAACTTACACTGTGGAAAACAAGTAGATCACTACAGAGGTTTTGTTCTCTTCTGTCTTGTAGTATAGCAAGAAAGGGAGAAGAAAATCCATACATATATACTAAATACAGTACACGCAGTGCCTAGAGTTAAGAAAAATTAAGAATAGAAAAAAATAATGTTGCTTTTTCAATATGTTTCCAATGTTACCTTGACACAAAGATCAATGACCTCTTCCTCGTAGTCACTGTAAAGTCCTATTTATTTTTCATCTGCAGCAAAATACTCTCATCTATGTCAGGCTGTTTAAAGGAACATATGCATAAGGAGCTTGTGGAGTGATTTAATTTTGTACAACAGTCAAACTTTATTGTTGACATGAACATCAAATGAAATCTTAAGTCCTGGTTGATTAGAAACATAGAAATGTCTTTGTTGGAAGGGACCTCTAGAGGTCATCTAGTCCAACCCCCCTGCTGACAGCAGGGACATCCTCAGCTAGAGCAGGTTGCTCAGAGCTTCATCAAGCCCCACCTTGAATGTCTCCAGGGATGGGGCCTCAACCACCTCCCTGGGCAACCTGTTCCAGTGTTCCACCACTCTCGTGGTAAAGAGCTTCCTCCTTATTTCTAATCTAAATCCACTCCTTTCTAATTTAAAACCATTGCCCCATATCTTTTCACTCCAGGCCTTTATAAATAGGCCCTCTCCAGTCATTTTATAAGCTCCCTTCAGGAACTGGAAGGTGGCTGTTAGGTCTTCCCAGAGTCTTCTCTTCTTCAGGCTGAACAATCCCAGCTCCCTCAGCCTGTTCTCACAGGAGAGGTGTTCCAGACCCCTGAACACCTTCATGGCCCTCCTCTGGACCCTCTCCATGAAGTCCATGTCCTTCCTGTGCTGAGGGCTCCAGAGCTGGACGCAGTATTCCAGACCAGGTCTGACCAGAGCAGAGTAGAGCGGTAGAATCACCTCTCTTGATCTGCTGGCCACACTTCTTTTGATGAAGCCCAGGATGCAATTCACCTTCTGGGCTGCAAGCACACACTGGCTGCTCATGTCCAGCTTCTTGTCTACCAGCACCCCCAAGTCCTTTTCTGCAGGCATGCCCTCTATTGCCTCTTCCCCCAGTTTGTATTGATAGTGGGGATTGTTCTGGCCCAGGTGCAGGACCCTGCAGTTGCTCTTGTTGAACCTCATGAGGTTCACCTGGGCCCACCTCTCCAGCTTGTCTAGGTCTTCCTGGATGACATCCCCTCCCTCTGGTGTATTGACAGCACCACTCAGCTTGATGTCATCTGCGAACTTGCTGATGGTGCACTCAATCCTGCTGTCTATATCATTGACAAAAATGTTAAACAAGACAGGCCCCGGTATGGACCCCTGAGGGACACTACTTGTCACTGCTCTCCATCTGGACTTTGAGCCATTGACTACTACCCTAGAAGAGTGTGTCCTTCATACAGTAAAAGCACAGATCAACGGCTGTTAAAAAGTTTCTATTTTTTTTTAAGAGAGGAATGCAACCACTTCTGTAAATATAACAGTTGTCTGGCAACACTTTTCATTTAGTCTAAATTTCACAAAAATATACTGCCTTGACCTCTACTTTTTATTCCAAATTCCTAGTTTTTTCTTAATTGTGCATTGTTTTTTAGTGTAGGACATTGGAAAAAAAGAATTAAAACCTCAAAACAGTTTTGCAAAGGAAGTCCAGACTTCAACACCTATATAGAATTTATGACAAGACACAAAGTAACATCAACAAAAGTATACAACAAATCAAAGGAACTCTAATTTTTCATTAATCTTATGCAAATCCAGATTAGTGGAGTTTAGAGAGAAATTACTGTCACCAAAATCTAGTTATTCCGAAGAGTAATCTTAATTTTAATTTTTTATTTATTTTAATTATTATCTCTGTCCTTTGGTTAGCCATTCTACTTTTTTTGTCATTTCTACATATTATCAATAATCACTTGCATGAACAACTAGAAATCCTAGAAACTGTATTCAGGAAAAAACATTGAGTAAACTTTTGAGTATCTAGCCTCTACGAGATAATAGATGCTATTGAGCAAAATAACAACTTAAAAATAGAATAATAAATGGAGAATACAGTAAAGACAAGTTTGCTTCATTTTACTTCTTCCACCCTGCTTCCCAAGGAACAGGAGAAATGACAAATACACCTATAAATAAAGCAGTAAAGGTTGATGACAAGCACCCTCTCACTCTTATTTATTTAACTTGGGAACGTTTTATTCTGCCAAAGTATATTTTTACAACGTGGCTTTCCATTACATAGTATGTCCAGTTTTTCATAAAATTATAGCTTGCAAGTGGAAGGGCAGGATATCAGGTAGGCTCTATATCCATTAACAGAATCAAATCTGTAATAGATTTTCCATGCATTACATTATTTGTCTTTCACATGTCCCCAGTGTTTGCCTCTATTATTAATAGCAAAGGTCAGAACACTTAATATTTGGCAGTATGCTTGACACATTATTGATGGTGCAGTGTGCTGTAACAGTACTTTACGCATCTGCTCTGACTATAGTTGTTGTCAGCTCATTTCATTTTCAAGGATTTGCTTGACAATTCTTAATAGGAAAATGCTGTCTATAAACCCTTCCATTTTAACATGCTTATATTCTGTATTTATTGACTGAAATGCATTAAAAAACCAAGTAGTTAAATATGAACATTCAATGGTATGCAAGTAAATGGAAATACTGCAAAAGAAAAGTAAATATAAACAGTTGCACAATATTTTATAGCCTTTTTCATGGGTTTTAGTGCTAGCTTCTTGGAACTTGATGCCAGGCAGAGAAGAAAATATCCTAATTAAATAGCTCCACGATCATGACAGAATAACCCCGATTTTCTTCTCATATGCATAAATTTGTCACTATCAAAACTGAATGACTGCCTGCAACTGAAAACTTTTTAAGTTATCCTTCGATACAGTAACAAAACAATGCCTTACAGGAGTGAAATGGTAACAGCATGTTTTTTAAATTTCATTTTACTTTAAATAAGTAGTAAAACTACACCAGTTAATTTGAACTAAATCAAAATTGTGAGAACAGCAGAGAGATTTGAATCAGTCTCTCTTCCAAAGAGTTTACAAAGCATATCAGAAAAACATAAAAAGAAAGAAAGTATGAAATAAAAGCGTAGAATGGTTCAGACGATTTAAGTGACTTCTCTTCATTCTCGCATTTTAAATACTAAGAATAACATCAGGCAATAAAACCCAAATAAACTGGGGGGGGGGGGATGTACAAACCAGATAGGCAAGTTTGAGGAGAGATTTGAAAAATAATTTGCTAAAAAGGAAGAAAAAGACATTGGCTATGAGGACAAGCTTAAGACAACAGGAGTTTCACTTCTATATTATGTATCACATTTTTTTCCTTTTGTCCACAACATTTTTGGAAAGGAAGATGCATAAACTGCAAGAAAATCATCCTAGGTTTATATTATTTAATATTGCTTATTTAATATAGTACAAGTTTTTAAGCTGAGTTAGGTAGTGTAAAATTACTATTTTAAAGGTAATTCCACTTTTATGCAAATCATCATTTTCCAGGTAGTATTTTATTCAGATATTCTTAGAAAATAATGAAAAACATATCTAAGATTACAGATTTGTGCAAAGGCACTTATGTTAGGTCCTTCAGTCAAGCATTTAGCTGCTGCTGAGGTTCTGAAACACATTTCTTGGCTGGTGCTTATTCCTCAAGTACTTGCATTCCTGAGTGGCTCTCAACCTTCCCTAATAAAATGCCAGTACTTTCATTCATTCAATGGGAATTACTTCTGAAAGTACCCTTTTTTGATCCTAGTCTGATTTTCCTGGGAAGGAGAGAGAAAGAAAAAAATAATTCTAGTTGCTTTCTAGAGCAATTCCCTGCTCTGCTTGTTTCTCTAGAAGCTCATCTTAGACTGACAGTTCTCCCAGGTTTCTATGAGCTTGGGCAACTAATACACTGCCAGGCAACACAGTATCTGATGTAATTACAGATAGCAATGTCACTGTGCCATGTGAGAAATCCAGACAATCTATACATGTACGCATGTGTGCACAGAAATGGGAAAAGGTGTCAAATACCATTCCTGGCAATGATGGAAAGCAGTTTTGAGAAAGAAGGTTGGTAGCACTTTAGCCAGACCCTGATAACCTATGACATTTTTTGATGAAATTTCACAACTAGATTGCAGTAACAGAAAAGGTTTTTTCTCATGCACTTCAGCCCAATCTTTGAGATTTGCACTCTTCCAACAGCAGCAGTCTTCAACTCATCTTCATAAATCCCAGCAGACTATTTCTAAGAATACAGCAAGTCATAATTGCAAAATAAAATACAAAAATCAAGCCCATTATCAATAGACTCGATTCACTATTCAGGAACTCACACTCGATGAGCCCACAAATTAAAGGTCAAAGGCCGCACAGCAGTCATGGAAATTTGTGGGATATCCATTTGCTGTCTAAGTGCAGCTGCATCTGAATTGTTTAGTTGATTCAAAGACTCATATTGGAGCTTCCAGCTATAGCATTACAAATAGATTGGATATCAATAAGGATTTGGATTATCTCTGCCAAAAGACTTACATCCGATTAAGTCTTGGAGACATCAGACAGTACAATCTGTACCAGATGAGATTGGTGTATTATTTTCTTGGTCATCTGCAGTGGTGACAAATACAAGGATCAACATGCTTGACTAGATGCATGACCAGAAGAAAGGGGAAAACATTTGTAAGTAAAAAACATTCGTAAAGTGAAAATAAAGGACAAGGTTATTGCGATTGCTGGGTTATCAGGGTGGTTAACACAGCAATAAATACACTGCAAAGGAGACTGCATGAGAATGCCAGTGCCCCCTGCAATACAACCACTCCAGCCAGCAAGGTTCTGATAACAATTGCACGTGCCCGAACTATGAGGAATCTAGACAGGTACAAGACAGTTCTACAGAATTAGACACATTATAAAAACAGTATGTTCATTTTGAATACTTCTAAGCAACTTTTAACTGACAGAGGAAAGTGAACCACAGAATTGTGAAAAGAAAACAAACAAAAAATTCTGGTTATAAGATATTACTCTCTCAGAAAAAAGATAAAATGCCAGTTAAGTAACTTCTTAAAATGTTCTGAATAATGCTGCTATTTTTTCCAAATACCCTGCAACCTTCTGTTTCCTTTCCAAGTCAGATGTATCTCATTAAAATCCGTACACAAGAATAAACTACTAGCCCTTTATAAGAAGATTGTTTATTTTCAGTCTTTATTGAGCGTTCAGTGGTATTATCATTACTTGTATTAGCAACTGCCATTAGCTCTGCCAGTAAAAGCAACAAATACGTAGATAGTTTTCAAAGAAAACTATTAACATAGTAACACTGCAATTATCTGTTATTGCTTCAGCGGACATAACACAGGCAGTGAGAATTAAAAAACTTCTCACTATCAAGTGGAGATTTACTAAGTGGAAAGTTAAGGGTCAGCCCTTTCATTTTAACTTGAACACCAGCCCATTCTGAGATACTGCTTGAGCACAGCACATATAAGTGCACTATACAAAGACACCCTAGACCCTAATTAGCCAGTGAGAATTAGGAGTTCTGGTTACCTATCAAGTTACGGGCTTCAAAAAGGTAGCACGTACAGTTTTAATGTAATGCTTTCTATTCTACAGGTCAATAGTACATACAAAAAAGATTCACTAAGAGCTGGAATAGAAATTGCATGCTTTTATGAACATTTCTATGTTACGCCCAACTAGCTATAGGTTACAGCATATGGTGTGTTCTCACTGTGATGAGGGTATGTAGTTTTCAATTCAGTGCTCTTGTTTATTCCTGAATTTTTTCACAATGCGGACACTTACAGGACAGAATACGTCACCTCTTATCACTGTTGTATAATTTCTCTCACTACTAAGTAACTCTTCTTTTTGATGAGTTTTTAAAATCACTATTTGAAGCCCTGAGGAAATGTAATTCATCTGTGGCCTAAATATTTAGCAACAGATCACAGAAATTTCTTGAATTAACTGTACTTTTAAAACAGTTCTTAAAATAAATAATTTCACAAGCCATGAAAAAAGATCAACTGAATTTCAAAGAAAATGTTGAACTTTATTCCTAAACAAATGTCTTAATCTAACAGGACATGATTTCTGTATTGTTAAACAAGCTTTGCACAGTTTATAGATCTGTACAGAAATATTAATTAGAAGACCACCTACCTTGTCACATTGTCTATTTCAACAAGTATTCCAGCTATAAACACAACACACTACTTAAAATTCAAGAAAAATCTAAAGAATAAAGAGCAAGTTATAACACAGCAATTCCAGTTGCAAAACCTCTTGGTTTAAATTATTACATGTTTTGTGTATATGGAAAAGGAAACACATAAAGGCTCTATTAAATTTTAGAGTTTTTAAGTGTATGCCATTAAAATTACATTATAATCTGACTATTTCATTTAGCATCATGTTTCTTCAGTTCATTTTACACAAGTGATTAAAAAAAGTCCATTTGGTAACTCAAAATAATATGCTAGACTAACACATCACACAGCTAAGCCCTTGGTAACTAAGGTATTAAATTGTGAGCTTTCATTAATAAACAAAATACCAGAAGAAGCTTTTATTTTTGTTGAAGTATTACCCAATTATTTTATGTAAAGGCTCCTTGCTAATGTAGCCAAAATAAAATCACCAACTGAATTTTTTTAGACTGAGGTAGGTACAGAATGCAAAGGACCTGATACCCACTGCCCACTTGTGCCCACTATGATAATCTGGGTTTGAAATTTGTTCCATCCTCAATTCTGTGTGGAACATCCTTTGGATGACCATTTGACATCTGTTACAGAGAAGCTATGCAGAAATAAAAACACTTGTTTAGACACTGAACCCATAATACTTTTTTCCTTGCCTTTTGATGCTGCAGGAAAAAATAGCCAGACAACAGAGAAAAGCACTATCCAATCTTAATACCAAAATTCCAAACAGATTAGAGCAGTACAATGAGAAGACAATTTATTTTTAAGCTGTTAAGTATAACATTACATTGAAAGCATTTTACAAAAAAAGGAAATAAAATCCTTCACCCACACAAAACCCCATAAAGTTCCATTAAGAGCAAATTATTTAAATCCAAGAAAATACAGTACTTTAACACATCTGTATTTCAGAACTATGGAAGAGTGGGGCATGGAAGAATATAATTTCATACTTCCTATGTTTGAATAGCCTGTACAAACTGTACACTTTGAGGTACTGCAATCAGCAACAGAGCTTTTCCTCTCCACAGAAAGGGTCAGATGATGTAAAACACACCTTTGTTTTCTCTGACAGGCTAACTTCACTGCAAACTACCATATGAAAGACATAAAAGTAGTTCTGTGCAGCTGTCACATCCCTTCTGAGCTGTGGGGAGGAAAAAAAAATATAAAAAAAAAAGGGGTTTTGATCAGAAAAAAGAGAAATAATGCTTGTGTATCACTGAAGAAGAAAGCTTATCATACAATGTAAAACCTGATGAATATTAAAACATTTGTCAGCAAGGCATGAGAGTTGGGGAAAGGCAAAAGAATCCCTGAGAACAGCAAATCTAAGAACTAGATTGAGACTCGGTCACAATTCCCTTTCATGCAACCAAATCAGGAGAAATATATGTTGCCCATTATTTTTGGCTTAAATTATTCTGAATAATGTATTGTACTGTAATGTTACTTTAAAAGGGTCAAGAAACATCAGCAGTATTAAACTAGATCCTAATTTATACTGACAGGACACAGAGTAATCCAATGCTGAACACAGTATGTTATCAGAAGACTTTCTAAAGAAGGCTTGACTACAGAGTGAATTTTTTTGAAAGACAAGACAAGATATGCCCTGAGCTATCAACTTCCACTGGATTGCAAGAATATGAATAATCGGTGATGGAAAGTATAATATTGTATCTTGAAATCCATGATAGTTGCCATTAGCTTAAACTTGTCCTATACCACCTTGCTGAGTTGCCTGCATTCCTATGAAGGCCCAGAAACTAATGAAAAAGAAAACGGATTTATAAGGATTATATATATTAAAAGGAGGCATACAGAGACCAGAAGAAAGGTGAACAGAAGCTCTAGTTATTCAGTCTGTGGGAAGATGTAAGGAAGATGTTGAAAATTAAGCTAAGGACATACATAAACCTTACTGTTATATTAAAATATTTTCTCATGTTAAGGTTTTTATATTCTCTTAGAAGTAAACAATTACTTTATACAAAAAAATCGGTTTGCATCACTGCATTTTGTGTTCACCTGGTCACAGTCTTGAACAGAAGAACTTTAAGTAAACAAACCCATGTATCAAGTTTGTGAGGAGGTAATGTGAGTGAGGGAAGAAAGAGATAAGGGAGTAAAAGGTGTTTAGCATCAGGATAGCACAACCTAACACAGCTGGTCTCATGCTCAGAGCACCCTGAGATTTTGTTCTTCAAAAGCCAAGGAACACATCCCAAGACGACAGATTTCAATACAAAGTTAAGAAACAAATCAAAGGGCTCTAAACTTTCTGAATCAAATTGATCCTATCATAAGTTTCCTCAAAACAGAAGTATCCAGATTTTTTTTTTTTTTTTAGATTTTAGCAGAAGAAAGTGTCAAAGCAGGAGAATTTATACAAAAGAGAAATTTCAAATTCTCTAGCACTACCATTAACCCTTAAGGAAACACTTTTTCAAGCATATGAAACCACTTCCCAAAGTCAATCCGCAGGGATTATTTGCAATGATTTGCATATAAAGCCATGATGGAGTTACGTTCATGTAATATTAATGTAGTAGAATGATTTCTTTAATCTTTTTTTCCCCAGCAGCTTATTGCATGTACCACGAAGTACACACATGTCTTTGCAGGATCACAGTCCTGGAAATCAGAATTTTGAACACAAGGTTGTTAATACCAAGAGCCCATTGTAGTCTCAGAGGGTTACCAGTAACAGACGATGAAACAATTTCTGTCTGTTCTTGCGCATGTTTTAGCATTTCTTTTACTGAGAACTGCAATTTCCTTAACACTTTGAGACAGCAGTTCTTTTCAAACAAAGTAGATTCAGACACAAGGAACACATGTTCTACTAGAGTAACTGGCAGTGAAATGACATTTCTGGTATGCTGAATTAAATTTTGTTTCAAAAAAAGATTGTGTTTTGGTTATTTTCAATTTTATTTGAACTAGCATCGCAAAAGAGGGAAAAAAATGAAAATGAATTATCTTTAAGAACATTTGTTTCTTACCAAAAGAGGTCTAAAACAATTTGGAGAGCAATTGTTAATGTCGCTTTATAAGCACATATGACAGATGCTATTATATTTTTTTATTAATTGACCTGGAGGTTATTTTTCACATCCCACACAATAATCTCCCTTACTGTCTTACATTTATGAAAAGTCACATAACAGTCATCCTATGTTATTAGGGACAAAACTAAAACATTTTCTATTAAAATCCTGCTTTTCCTGAGAAGTAAAACAAAAAGAATGTAGACCTTTCCTGCTCTAAAGATGCAGATTTTAAAAGTGTACGCTCAATACATCTCTCTGCAATTATTCACATTTGTCGTTTGGATCAGTTAGAACTGTAACTATGTCATAATTAGTTTGTGGTGGAGTTGTTTTTTTGGTTTGGTTTTGTTTTTTGGGTTTGGTTTTTTTGGTTTTGTTTTTTTTTTTTTTTTTTTTTTTTTTTGAATTTCAGTTTTATTTCTTGGTTCTTTATACTTTCTGTCTCCCATATCCATGGGACATCTATAAGATCGTTTCTAATTCCATG